>CAIGQQ010037999.1:1790746-1810272 GCA_903798035.1 Danio albolineatus | reverse complement strand
AAATTACACTTAAATTAAGTTACACTTAAATTACACTTAAATTAAATTAAATTACACTTAAATTAAGTAAAATTACACTTAAATTACACTTAAATGTAATGAAATTACACTTAAATTACACTTAAATTTGCACTTTGTATTAAATTACACTTAAAATACACTTAAATGTAATGAAATTACACTTAAATTACACTTAAATTTGCACTTTGTATTAAATTACACTTAGTTTTACCCTTTGTATTAAATTTATACTTAAATGACACTTATATTTACACTTTGTATTAAATTACACTTAAATGACACTTAATTTTACACTTTTTGTTAAATTACACTTAAATTACACTTAAATTTACACTTTGTATTAAATTACACTTAAATGACACTTAAATTTACACTTTGTATTAAATTACACTTAAGTTTACACTTAAATTTACACTTTGTATTAAGTCACACTTAAGTTACACTTAAATTTACACTTTGTATTAAATTACACTTAAATTACACTTAAATTAAATTACACTTAAATTAAATTACACTTTCAGTTTTGATCATACAAATAAGATCAATACACCCATGGAATCTGTTAGGTGTCTACTTTTTTGTTCACACTCACAATAACAACAAAAGTTTGTGCTTTTGCAAAATAAGGAAAATAAACAGCGTAGGCATTCTTTCTTCTCTCTCTCTCCGTGAACTGTTTTTAGAAACGCCATAGAAAAGAACAATCGATTAATAAAGTTCAGAGATCAAGCCAAGTTTATTTATATAGCACAATTGAGACACAATGCTAATTCAAAGTGCTTTACAATAACAAGAGTAAAAGAAACCTTGAATGCATTCGAATAAGTAATATTTATATTTATCTCCTATTAGCTATTGACCTCCAATCTAAATACTTATCGGTTCTCAGTATCGAGACAAATTCAATATCAGTGCATCCCTACAAAACTAGTTTTTCAAAATCACCTTTAGAAGAAGTTAACTTACATTTTAAGGCATTTTAAAACAGCTTTTATGGTCATTTTGTGACTACACATTACTTTACGGTGCGCTTACAAGTTATTAAGTACGATTAAAAATGATTTGAACTCATAAATGGCTATTGCATTTCATAAAGATAATCACAAGTAAATGTTTTAACAGTTTTAATAGTTGTTAGTTCTACCTTTTTGTTCCAATTTAAGACAAAAACACTGAACCAGGACTAGACAAAGGTGAAAAAACACCAATGCTGGGTTAAATTTCACAGACAGGTGACCCCTGAACTGCACTGTTTACGTCCCGCATGCCTTTGATCACTGTGCCTTTGAGCAATGCTTGTAACCCCAGTGCTCCAGAGGCTATCAACATTAAAAACAAATGACGAGTGAATCGACTATCACGCACATATCCCTTACATCCACTCATTGGAGCTCATAATATTCCATATGTTTCTGATGCGTCCCTGTTGACCAGATTGAAACATGACATGATCTTCTCGCTATTATTAGAGCATTTCCTTCCTTTGATCTGTCATTGTAAGCCCCTCTGTGACATTTTAGTTTGTCAACAGCTGACGGGCTTTAAAAGACGTATTTCACTGTCACTCATTTGTGGTTTTCGGTTTGGAGCGAGAACGTGTTGAACTGGAGCTGTCTGAATGCAAACCGTGGAAGCAGCTGAGTCCGAACTCTTTATTATTCTTTTAGTCGTCCATAAGCAAATTGTGAAATGCTTTGAAAGTGCCTGTGGTATTTCTGACAGTCAAAACACAAGAGGGTTTAATCAGGACTGTTTAGCTGTGTGGTCTTTCCACACACCAAAGCCAGCGGAGGGCAGCGATTTGATTCAACATTCATATGGAGAATATGTAGGGTTTCTAAACCTTCCTCCAATACATCCCTGCTGGGTTATTTGCTTTTAGCAGAGATTTATACACTACCTGACAAAAGTCTTGTCGTCTATCCAAGTTTTAATAATAATAACTTGACTTCATTCATTCATTCATTCATTTTCTTGTGTGAGTTCAGTCAATTGTTATATAAATAAACTTGCCTTGCCTTGCCTTGCCTTGCCTTGTGGGCTTAGTCCCTTTATTAATCAGGGATCGTCACAGCGGAATGAACCACCAACTTATCCAGCATATTTTTTACGCAGCGAATGCCCTTCCAGCCGCAACCCATCACTGGGAAACATCCATACACACACATTTCCACTCATACACTACGGACAGTTTAGCCTACCCAATTCACCTATACCACATGTCTTTGGACTTGTGGGGGAAACCCGAGCACCCGGAGGAAACCCACGCAACCATAAGGAGAACATGCAAACTCCACACAGAAATGCCAACTGACCCAGCTGGGGCTCGAACCAGCGACCTTCTTGCTGTGAGGCGAACGTGCTACTCACTACGCCACCATGGCGCCTAATAACTTGACTTCTAGTTGATTATTTGGTATCAGAAGTGGCTTATATGAAAGGCGAAGGGCTCTAGATTACGCTTATTTTACCACAGTAAAATAGGATCGTGCCTTGATTTTGAATTATTTAATGAGAACAGTAAGGCCTGACTTTGCCAAGACAAAAGTCTTGTCATTTAACAGAAATAATGTCCAGTATAGAATATAAAGTCACTGTGCAGTGGAGAATAAATGAATGAATATTGTGTATGACTCCCATGAGCTTGGAGGACTGCATCCACACATCTCTGCAGTGACTCAAATCACTTATTAATGAAGTCATCTGGAATGGCAAAGAAAGCGTTCGTGCAGGACTCCCAGAGATCATCAAGATTCTTTTGGATTCATCTTCAATGTCTTCTCTTTCATCTTACCCCACGCATGCTTAATAATGTTCATGTCTGGTGACTGGACTGGCCAATACTAGAACACATTGATCTTCTCTGATGTGGAGGCTGAAATATGCAACCCGGGCTCATTCTGAGAACGTAGTCTGGAGTACGGTTCTGGAGGCTGTGGAATATGTGCCGGGACATGCGCACTTTTTGTTTTCGCGAATCCATGAGAGACCCTGCGTGCGCTTTTTGAGATCTCAAATGTCTCTCGCGAGCGCCTTTCGTGACCACTGTTCTCGCGTAAACCCACCAGAGGCCGCTGTTGGCTGACTGTTTGGCTGACCGAATGACTGACCGACCAATCGACTGACCCACTCTCCTCCTTCCCTAAACCCAACCAAAATTTTATAGACTGACCCACCCACCCACACACTTCTCTAAACCCAACCAACAACTTTCGAAAAAGCAATCAAAAAATAAAAAAGCCCCCATCTCGTTTTTATCACATTATCAGTCTTTACCACGCTCTCGCCCTGTTATCTGCTGGTTTATTTTATTTTTTGGATTCTGTTTTTGTCTTACCTGCTTTCTGAAAACACTCCTCACCGGACTTGAATCTCGTAACATGGTCAACTCCTCTCTGTGTCTTGAGTCCGCCGACGAACACGGCGAGCTAACGGGACAAACTGGCTGCAGCGGGAAAGTCGTCTACATGAGGCGAGCGGTCGGCTGCTAAGCGCGAAAAGAAATGGCGTCACACCGCCCTGTATAGTTCATTTAAAAAAATGAAACGCAGCCATACGTACCTCTGACCATGTAATGTGCGGTCTCCAGAAATGTTCGTGTGACTACGTTTTCATATTGAGCCTGGGTTGGAGTATAAAGTCATGGTGCAGTGGAAAAACAATGAATATTGTGTATGACTCCCATGAGCTTGGAGGACTTCATCCACACATCTCTGCAGTGACTCAAATCACTTATTAATGAAGTCATCTGGAATAGCGAAGAAAGCGTTCTTGCAGGACTCCCAGAGATCATCAAGATTCTTTTGGATTCATCTTCAATGCCTCCTTCATCTTACCCCTGACATGCTCAATAATGTTCATGTCTGGTGACTGGACTGGCCAGTACTAGAGCACATTGATCTTCTCAGATGTGGAGGCTGAAATATGCAACCCGGGCTCATTCTGAGAATGTAGTCTGGAGTACGGTGTTGGAGGCTGTGGAATATGTGCCGGGAGATACATCTTTTCGCACTTTTTGTTTTCGCGAATCCACGTGAGGCCGCTGTTGGCTCCGGTTTCCCCCACAGCCCAAACCAAATGCGCTACAGGTGAATTGAACAAACTAAATTGGCCGTAGTGTATGAGTGTGTGTGCGAATGTGAGAGAGTATGGGTGTTTTCCAGTAATGGGTTGTGGCTGGAAGGGCATCTGCTGCATAAAACATATGCTGGAATAGTTGGCGGTTCATTCTGCTGTGGCAAACCCTTGAATGAATTAATTAAATCAATCCTACAATTCCCATCCTCTACACTATTTTTGCTGCTTGTTCAAGCTACTTATTTAAAATGAGCTGAATTAACACAATTTATGAGGTGTTTTTTTTTATAATAAAATATATAGTTCAATCCACTCAAAAGTTTAAAAATTTAATTGAAGTGATTTTTGTTGAAGGAATATGAAGGAATTGTGGGAAACCCAACATTTTGTACAGTGTATCTTGCATAATTCAATATAAAAAGCTGATGTTAGTGCGTTATTCCAAATATAGAGACATTAGTAATCCAGCTACTTCTGCATTTGATGTGAAAGATATCATGTATTTGACTTGCTTTTAATCAACTGTATTTAGCAGTCTATGGTTCAGAGTGCTTCAGAAAGAGTATTCCAGGACAATGCTCAATATTCACAGCTGAAGCTTGTGCCCTGTTTTTAGCAATGAAACAAATAGAAAAAGAACAGCAACGCCAGTTTTTAATTTGCACAGATTCCATGTACTGCTTACAAGCACTTGAGTCGATGAAAACTGATCATCCTATGATTTTTGATATAATAGAAAAAGTGGACCTTTTAAAGGAAAAAGACTTTTATATTATATTCTGTTGGATACCTGGTCATATGGGACTCATTGGTAATGAACGCGCAGATAAAGCAGCTAAGGAAGCTCTACACTTGGAAATAACAGAATGCAAAATTCCTGTGTCTGATGTAAAACCTATTTTAAATCTGTATATTAATGAGAAATGGCAAACGAAATGGGATGAGTGTAAAAATAACAAATTGTATGAAGTGAGTCCATTTGTAAATGAAAGGAATAATTACAATTTTGAAAGTAGACATGACCAGGTTGTTCATACGAGATGTAGAATCGGACACTCAAGACTTACACACGCATATTTATTGAAAGGGGAAGAAAAACCTATTTGTGATTTGTGTAAGAATATTTTGACGATAAAACATATTTTAAATGAATGTGTATTTTTAAATGATTTTAGAGAGCGTTTTTATTCGGGAAATATTTTAAGTGAAATGTTTGAAAAGGTGCCTTGTGGAGCAATTTTAGAATATTTATCTTTTATCAAACAAAAAGATTGTATATGACTCTTCTGTATTGTTGATATTTGAGTGTTCTTGTATGTTTAAAAAAATGTTTACGATGTATGTTTAAGAAGCTGATATGACAATATATTGTATATTAAGTACATGTTTTGCCATGAATATAGCCGATGTTGCTGATATGGCATTAAAACTTAAATAAATAAATAAATAAATAAATCAACTGTATTTACTGTATACAAATAATTATGTTATTCTGGAATACAAGATCGCAGGTAATTTATGTGTGGTTGCTATTTATTCTCACTTTTTTTGTTCTTGCTGTTATTCAGAGAGATGAATCCAAGTGTCCTGCTCTTCCCAATGCATGCACATGCACCTCTGACAGTTCGGGACCCCAGGGGCCACAGGGGCCAGTGGTAAGTCAAATGAAGGAGGGATGGACCTTCTTTATTGAGTTCATAATATTATTGCATCATTATTGGGAGTTACATCTAACTAGTTACTGTAATTATATGACTTGTCCCATAAAAAAGTTAGGGGTTACTTCTCATTTTTAGGTAATTTAATTACAGTTACTTACTGTATAATGTACAGTACTTGTCTTAAATCTTGTATTTTATTTCTGCTGTTCTGTGTAAATTAATTCAGGGAAGCAGAGCAGTTGTGTATAAATATATGTATTTAAAATAGGGCTGTCAAAAAATTAATCGTGATTAATCACATCCAAAATAAAAGTTAAACATAATATTTGTGTGTGTACTGTGTATATTTTATTATGAATATATAAATACACACATGCATATACTCGATAAAATGTTGGTTTATATTTAGACACATAAAAAATATATATGTATGATACAAATTTTACATTTGAATATGACGTAACTACTTTGATGTAACTTTTTTATATATAATTTTGGCTTCTATGAATGTGTTTATCACATATACATAATAAATATATATAACACACACATATTATGTCAAAACAAACTTTTATTTTGGATGTGATTAATCACGATTAATTCTTGGACATAGAATAATTTAAAACTAATTTTCAAAGAAATAGGTGGTAACACTTTATAATAACTATACACTTGAACAGGGCTTGACATTGACTTTTTTTTTTTTTTTTTAATAAATGATTCGTAGTGTGTAGTTATTATAAATTGTTACCAAATTGGTCAATGATAATACATGAAATACGTTGTCAATGCTTGGAAAAGTTTAATGTTTCATACATTAAGTTTATTGTTTTTCAGAATAAATTGGTTGTTAAGCATAATCTGTTATGTTTGGTATTACAAAGTATTACAGTTTTAAATAAAACTTAAAGGCCAGATTTGGCAGAATATTATAGAAGATAAAGTGCTTCATTTATTTTGTGTTGAGATTCATGGGGATTTTAATTCAGTAAGAGAATTTATTTTCAAACATTGTAATCAGAAAAGTAGTTTTTACAACATATTAACGGTATAATAAGTAATTTATGAGATTTTTTTATGTAAATTACCCAATATATGGTTTACCTTGAATGCTAGTAATTTAAATTTTAATTAATTGTTAATATAGTTATTATCGATTTTTAGTTTTACAGTCATTTTTTTGCTTTTTAAATATTAATCCAAAATTTTAATTCATGTGTTTTCAGTGTGTTTGCGTTATTTCTGAATGTATCGATTGACCTTGGTTTAATTTTTCATATCCTAGGGTGCACCTGGAAGCAAAGGACCACGAGGAGAGAGAGGAGAGCCCGGTCAAGTTGTGAGTATTTATATTACATTTTATCCATCAAGACCACGTACAAGTACACTGATCACGCTTGTTCCTGCAGGGTCCGGTCGGCACACGTGGAGAGATGGGATTGCCGGGTCCGATGGGTCCTCCAGGACCACAGGGCCCAAGTGGACGCTCTATCCCCGGTGAAGCTGTAAGTCCATCTCAGTTTTCATCAAGCGTCCATTGTCTCCTCACACAGTCGGATGGCAGTAGTCGGCCGTAAATCCCTCCGCACACCAAACAGGGATTATTCAGGCTATTTATTATAGATGTGGCGGAGGCATAATTATGGCAGCGAGCTCCAGATTCAGCATTCCTCCGTGTCTGGGGGCTTTACACTCATCAGAGCACTTAAAACCGCCTGATCCTGCTGCTAGCTCACAAATCTCTCTGGATTTACTCCCCTCTCGGTTTCAGCTGCTGTGTTTTAGTGCTGTTTGCAAGCAATCACTGTTATTATTGCTCATGCTTAGGTCAAGAATTTGAGGCAAACCAAAAAGACTAAGTGTTAAATGTCTGAGTGTAACTTGCTCTATTTGAGTGTAAGCTCAAATCTTGTGGCTTAATTGGTGGTGAGATGTTTAGCGCTGCATGATATGACAAAACCATCTGTTATTGCAATATTACACAAAAGGTTGGATTTAATCAAATAAAATACATATATATTTATTAGGGCTGTCAATTGATTAAAAAAAAACTAATTAATCACACTTTTGTTCGTGATTAATCACGATTAATCACGAAAAGCCATATTTATTACAGAAATAAAAACACAGGCATATAAGTGCCATTTGAATTTTAAAACAATCAATGCCAACAACAAACAAAAATTGTTTTCATGTTGGATTCTAAGTGAACTACAAAAAAATCTAAAATACAGGCATTGCAAATATGGAAATTGGAAAATTATAATAATAAAGTATTGAATACAAACAATTGTACATATTGTAAAGTTGTTTTGCGAGTTGAGAACATTAATTATAAAGTAGAAACAATTTTGCTTAGTCCTCCTTAGCATTTTGGTAGTTGCTAAGACAGTCCAGTCTATTGACATGTGACCTAAGAGTGAGAAAAGTCTCTCACAAGCAGAATCACCGAATCAGCATGTGAATTTCGGTGCTTAATTTCTGTGCCACTGGTGCTGTGACAAGGACGCAAGAAGCACCAAGGGGTACATCAAAGTCACGTACCAAAGACTATAGGCTAGACTTCTTACATGGACTTTGGTCACGCCATCTCTAAACATTAAATTCTAAACTGCTTTGAGCGACTGTCTGCGATGTTAGGCGTTTAATCTTTTTGTTAGGATATCCACACATACACAAACACTCTCTCTTAGACACACACAGACAACGCGGGCAGTACAGCGAGCTCACCCGGTATAAGCGACTCCCTTCAGAGTCCTCAACGCGCACGGTTGTGTTCATCAGATTTGCTTAAACTAGCGTTCTGAAGTATAGTTGTATTTTAAAAATAAGGATTCTGACACAATAGCGGGAAGCAGTCGCTTTATAGAAGTTGCGTGTAGGGGGAAAACACGTCATACTTAATGAAACATTTGAGAGCGCATGGAATCAACTTAGAGAGGAATGGGCTGTCTTTGACAGCTTGCGACATCATCTGGCACTTTCACTGAGTACATTTACATGGATCCATATTATCCACATTATCCTTTATCCATATTCCTTTGCTCATTAAACACATGCAGGGCCGGAGCAAGCTGAACTGGTGCTCTAGGCGAACGGTGATCACGCCGCCCTCAACCCGAAAGTGAAAAAGAAAGTGACCGGTTCGCGGATAACCGGGAGGGAGGGGGTAGGTGTCGCGGATTAAAGTGAGGACCGGGGGGTTCACTCACTATTCTGCCGCCCTTGTCGGACGCCTAGGTCGCCTCTATGGACGCACCGGCCCTGAACACACGTCGGCCACAACAGGAAATAAGAAAAAACTGCCACTGCGTTAAATGCGTTAATTTTTTTAACGCGTTCAATATTTCAAATTAATCAGCGTGCGTTAACGTGCTAATTTTGACAGCCCTAATATTTATATACAGTAAAAAAAAACTGTACTAATGCTGTGGTAAAAATCTGTTTAAAAAACACTTTAGCAATAAGTTTCCTTAATATAAACGGTGAAATTTACAGAATTGCCTGCATAACACTGTCATGACAACTTTTGTTGACATTACTATGGTTCTTTAGTTATGCACATTAAGAGTTTGGTAACACTTTACAATAAGGTTCATTAGTTAATGCATTTACTAACATGAACTAATCATGAACAACACTTGTACGACATTTATTAATCATAATTGAACATTTACTAATGCATTATTAACATCCAAATCTATTTTTGTTAACATTAGTTAATGCATTGTGAGCATACCTGTCAACCCTCCCGTTTTTCCTGGGATTCTCCCGTATTTTACAGTTCTATCCTGCTATCATCCCGTAATGATATTTTCCCGTATTTCTCCCATACTTTCAGTCGTCTTCCGATGGGTGTCAATGAACATTTAAAGAGCCGATCCTCCCTATTCGCAACCCATACCGCCGAACCACCAGGGGCCGCCCCTTGCTCTTAAATGTGAATCTGTTCTCTGCTTTCGTTTTATTTAGGCATGAAACACTTTGATATAAATATAAAAACGGCAGGATTCCCTTTCCTTTTTATTACAGGTGCCGTCGCTCCTCATATGCAATCCTCAAAACAGTCATAAAGTGGTGCCTGACGGTCAGCTGACGCGCTCCATAGTGATAAACAGATGCGGTTTCCCAAACGGATTCTGTACACGCGATTAGAAGCAGAGCAAAAGTGGATACTGGGTTTTGGGTGCGCGTTTGAACAGACATATACACATAATTAATAATAATAACATCTAAAGATGTCGATCTTGGTGTTTTTTTTCAAACACAATTAATTTTGTCCTAAATGAGCATAAGACGTTAGGAAAGCAACTGAATGCTTTCTTTATAACGTTAGATGTAAACTTCTGTTATTTATAACAGTGACACCTCTGTCATTTAATGTAATCAAACAAAAAGGGGGGTTTAGGTGAGTTTGGATCCCTTATTTTCACTTCCCAATGTTGACAGGTATGATTGTGAGTTAACGTAAACTAACAATGAACTGTATTTTCATCAACTAACGTTAACTAACATGAACAAATACTGAAGTAAATGTATTGTTCATTGTTTGTTCATACATTAATTAACATTAACTAATGAACCTTATTGTAAAGTGTGACCTAGAGTTTTGTTCTTGGCTTTCTTATCCACACCTGATTATGTTTGTTTGTCTGATTGTGTTTTTGTCTGTGCAGCACTTCAAAATATTGGTGTATGACAAAAAAAGGACAAAATACAATAATTTACCGTAAAATTGTGAAATTACTTTTAGCTTCCTACCGCATT
Source organism: Danio albolineatus (assembly GCA_903798035.1). Taxonomy (NCBI): domain Eukaryota; kingdom Metazoa; phylum Chordata; class Actinopteri; order Cypriniformes; family Danionidae; genus Danio; species Danio albolineatus. The sequence continues at coordinate 1,799,746 of CAIGQQ010037999.1, read as the reverse complement.
TTTTATGGTTAAATTCCAGCAACCACAGCTGCCGCTTTTTTACCGTAAATTTTACAGATTTTTTTTACAGTGTGTGTGCATATATATATCACTATAAATTGTGCAGCACATACATACATGCATATTTAAACACATTTTTCAATTTTCAATTTTAATTTTTAAATACAATAATATATATATTTTTTTATTTAGTTTATACGGTGGCCGAGAAAGGTTAACGCGCTGCAATTTAAGAAAGCACACGCAATAACAAAAAACACCAGCAAATTAAGAAACTATCTTCATCAATTTGACAGCATACCTGTAACAAATTTTCACAACACAGACAACGGAAGAAACGCGTAGCATATTGGTCAAAACACAAACAACCAAAGAAACGCGCAGCAAGTTATTCAAAACACGGCGGAAGAAAACGTGAAGCAACTACTCCCCCAAGCAGAGAAGCGAATGAACATTTAGAAGGCGCTCGGTGTTAATCACACAACTGCTAAACAGCTTCATGGTAACACACTTAATTAAATGAAATAAACATTATTTATCAACATCAGATGTAACATAAAAGAATAATGTGCAAAACAGATGTGAGAAAAAACTAAAAAGATCAATAGTAATGTCAACAAAAAGCATGAAAAAGGGATGTGTCATGCAGGGAATTCTGGAAAAGTCAATTTACTGGATGTATATTAAGGAAACATACAGTTAAGGATTTTTACAGTAACTTTTTTACCGTTGAAATCACAGCCGTGGTTTACAGTGTGGCAACTACCCACAACACTTCAGAAATGCACTTTTTCGTTTTTTTGTTTGTTTGTTTTTTAGTTGTTTTTTTTTGTTTGTTTTGTTTTGTTTTGTTTGACTACAAAAACATTTCAAAGGCTGAAAAAGTAATCTGATTTCAGGCTCTGACAAATAAAGTCATTATTTTTAAAGGTGTATGATGGTTTTCTATTGGCACTGTAAATAAGTTTACAACCCTAAAACATCTGAACCCGGTTTTGCTGCTTGCAGCTATATATTTTTAGCATTTTTAATATGAACATCCATTTCTATTGAAGAATAGACTCAAGCCACATACAGACACCTAAACGTTTAAACAATATACTGTCACAATTATATAGCAATACACTGCACTGTAAAAAAAAATATCCGTAAAATTTTCAGTAAAAAAAAAATAGCACCTGTGATTGCCAGTATTTTACTTTAAAAAAACAGTACACACCGTAAACGTAATTCTAATTTTTACAATAAACTACTGTATTTCATAAATTTATAGAGTTAATAAGTTTTACTGCTTGCAGCTATATCTTTTTAACATTTTTAATATGAGCATCCGTTTGTATTGAAGAGCCACATACAGACACCTAACCGTTTAAACAATATACTGTCACAATTATATAGCAATACACTGCACTGTAAAAAAAAAAATCATCCATAAAATTTACAGCAAAAAAATTGCAGCTGTGATTGCAATTATTTTACTATGTAAAAAAGTACAAACCGTAAAAGTAATTCTAATTTTTTACACTACACTACCGTATTTCATAAATTTATAGAGTAAATAAATCAGTGTTTTGAATCACTAACATCTACACATCACATCTTTTGTTACACAGATGTACATGTTAAGACAGATATGTTAATACAACTATAAGCAGGTGGTGATGAGAGAGTCATATAATGAACCAATACTGCTCATCACAAAACAACTTTTCCCCCAAGCAGAGAGGCGAATGAACATTTAGAAGGCGCTCGGTGTTAATCACACAACTGCTAAACAGCTTCATAGTGCCACACTTAATTAAATGAAATAAACATTATTTATCAATATCAGATGTAACATAAAAGTCTAATGTGCAAAACAGATGTGAGAAAAAACGGAAAAGATCCATAGTAATGTCAACAAAAAGCATGAAAAAGTGATGTGTCATGCAGGGAATTCTGGAAAAGTCAATTTACTGTATGTATATTAAGGAAACATACGATTTACAGTAACTTTTTTACCGTTGAAATCACAGCCGTGGTTTACAGGGTGGCAACCACCCACAACACTTCAGAAATGCACTTTTTCGTTTTTTTATTTGTTTGTTTGTTTTTTGGTTTTGTTTTGTTTGTTTGTTTTTTAGTTGTTGTTTTTTTATTTGTTTTGTTTGGCTGAAAAAGTAATTTGATTTCAGGCTCTGACAAATAAAGTCATTATTTCAAAGGGGTGTGATGGTTTTTTATAGGCACAGTAAATAAGTTTTCAACCCTAAAAAAATTTAACCCGGTTTTGCTGCTTGCAGCTATACATTTTTAGCATTTTTAATATAAGCATCCATTTGTATTGAAGAATATACTCAAGCCACATACAGACACCTAACCATTTAAACCATATACTGTTAAAAAAAAATTCACCCGTAAAATTTACAGTAAAAGAATTGGAGCTGATGAGTATTTTACTATAAAAAAACAGTACACACCGTAAAAGTAATTCAAATTTTTACAATAAACTACCATCTTTTTATAAGTTTATAGAGTTAATAAATCAGTGTTTTGAATCACTAACATCTACTCATCACGTCTTTTGTTACACAGATATACATGTTAAGACAGACATGTTAACACATGCATCATGGTAACACACTTAATTAAATGAAATAAACATTATTTATCAACATCAGATGTAACATAAAAGTCTAATGTGCAAAACAGATGTGAGAAAAAACTAAAAAGATCCATAGTAATGTCAACAAAAAGCATGAAAAAAGTGATTCAGGGAATTCTAGGGAAGTCAATTTACGGTTTACTGCTCTATGTATATTAAGGAAACACACTGTTAATCAGGTTAAGGATTTTTACTGTAACTTTTTTTACCGTTGAAATCACAGCCGTGGTTTACAGTGTGGCAACCACCCACAACACTTCAGAAATGCACTTTTCCATCCTTCAGATCACTCGTGACTCAATCTGACAACTGATATATAGTTTCATTTTTGTTTTGTTCTCCCTGAAGCTTTTTACCAAGAGTTTGGATGCCTACTTGACAGCCCTTTTACTTTCTGCACACAGGGTCGTCAAGGTCCGAAGGGGGATCCAGGCGATGCTGGCTTACCTGGACAGAAAGTAAGTGTTTCTCTGGAGAGCAGCCGAGAGTTAGGGGGGAAACAGGAGGATTGTTCGCTCTCTGCTACCTCTCTGGAGCCGCTCCATGTGGCAGACGTTAGATCATAACTCAGGAAGGGGGGAACGCTGGGAGAACAATAGCTGTAGATCACACCACCAGATAAAACGTAGGTTGTGGCTGTGATTTAGCCCAGTTCCTAATCAGTGCCACTTAGTGGTTCTCCAATAAAATCCTTCGCTCTTTTTGTTGGACTGAGCTGGAGCTTTTCTGGAACTAGGAAAAAGTAGTTACGTCATTGGTTTTTGGTTTTGTAGAGGCAGCAGGTACACTGAAAAAAAAAAGCCTTTATTTGACTTCACTTTAAAAAAACTGAGGAAAAATTGGCAGCACGGTGGCTCAGTGGTTAGCACTTTCGCCTCACAGCAAGAAGGTCTCGGATTCGAGTCATTTCTGTGTGGAGTTTGCATGTTCTCCCCATGTTGGTAGGTTGATAGGCGACCATCAACCATTTTCTCAGAGGATGACAAGTTCATTCATTCATTCATTCGTTTTCTTTTCGGTCCTTTTAATAATCTGGGGTCGCCACAGTGGAATGAACTGCCAACTTATCCAGCATATGTTTTACGCCTGCCCTTCCAGCTGCAACCCATATCTGGCAAACCTCCATACACACTCATTCACACTCATACACTACGGACAATTAAGCCTAACCAATTCACCTGTACCACATGTGTTTGGACTGTGGTGGAAACCGGAGCACCCGGAGGAAACCCACACAACCACGGGGAGAACATGCAAACTCCACACAGAAGTGCCAACTGACCCAGCCAGGGCTCGAACCAGCGACCTTCTTGCTGTGAGGCGATCGTGCTACCCACTATGCATGCGTGGTGTCCAGGATGACAAGTTGATTGGTCAATTCTTGTCATGTGACTCGCGGCATTCATTCAACCGGGAAACAACGTGTCTGGAAACAACAAACTTGCGTGGACTCTAGAAAAGGTGCGATATGTGATGTGCTATGTCCCGCTACATCCACCTGAATTAGTCATAATGTATTCTCTTATTACCCACAGCACCCGTTGATATAACCGCCAGGCAGATACTATGGAATCAGTGGTTACAAGTTTCCAACATTTTTCGAAATATCTTCATTTGTGCTCAAGAGACAAAAGAAGATATTTTGAAAAATTTTGGATGCAGTAATCATTTACTACCATAGTAGAAAAGGCAACTATACTATGGAAGTCAATGGTTACAGATTTCCTACATTTTTCGAAATATCTTCTTTTGTATTCAAGAGACGAAGGAAGATAATTTGAAAAATGTTGGAAACCAGTAATCATTAACTACCGCAGTAGTTGAGGCAAATACTATGGAAGTCAATGGTTACAGGTTTCTAACATTTTCAGAAATATCTTCTTTTGCGTTCAAGCGACAGAAGGAGAAATTTTCGAAAATTGTTGGAAACCGATAACCATTAACTTCCATTGTAAGAAAGGCAAATACTATGGAAGTCAATGGTTACAGGTTTTCAACATTTTCAGAAATGTCTTCTTTTGTGTTCTAGATACGAAAGAGGATATTTCAGAAAAATTTTGGAAACCGGTAACCATTAACTTCCTTAGTAGGAAAGGCGGGTACCGCGGTGGTGTAGTAGGTAGCACGTTTACCTCACATAAGAAGGTCACTGGTTCGAGCCCTGGATTCGTTGGCATTTCTGTGTGGAGTTTGCATGTTCTCCCCACATTCACGTGGGTTTCCTCCGGTTTCCCCCACAGTCCAAAGACATGCGGTACAGGTGAATTGGGTAGGCTAAATTGTCTGTAGTGTATGAATGTGAATGAGTGTCTATGGATGTTTCCCAGAGAAGGGTTGCAGCTGGAAGGGCATCCGCTGTGTAAAACATATGCGCTTCATCCATTATTTTGGGCGTCTCATTTTCACATTCTGCAAAGTCCACTCATTGCTTTTTTACTGGTCCACTCCTTTGTCCCGCTACATCCACCCGCGATCCACCTGCAATTAGTCATAATGTATTCTCTTATTACCAACAGCACCCGTTGATATAACCGACAGGCAGATACTATGGAAGTCAGTGGTTACAAGTTTCCAACATTTTTCGAAATATCTTCTTTTGTGCTCAAGAGACAAAAGATGTTTTGAAAAATGTTGGATGCAGTAATCATTTACTACCGTAGTAGGAAAGGCAAATATACTATGGAAGTCAATGGTTACAGATTTCCTACATTTTTCGAAATATCTTCTTTTGTGTTCAAGTGACGGAAGAAGAAATTTTCGAAAAATGTTGGAAACCGATAACCATTAACTTCCATTGTAAGAAAGGCAAATACTATGGAAGTCAATGGTTACAGGTTTTCAACGTTTTCAGAAATATCTTCTTTTGTGTTAAAGATACGAAAGAAGATATTTCAGAAAAATGTTGGAAATCGATAACCATAAACTTCCTTAGTAGGAAAGGCGGGCGCCGTGGTGGCGTAGTAGGTAGCATGTTCACCTCACATAAGAAGTTCACTGGTTCGAGCCCTGGGTCAGTTGGCATTTCTGTGTGGAGTTTGCATGTTCTCCCCACGTTCACGTGGGTTTCCTCCGGTTTCCCCCACAGTCCAAAGACATGCGGTACAGGTGATTTGGGTAGGCTAAATTGTCTGTAGTGTATGAGTGTGAATGAGTGTGTATGGATGTTTCCCAGAGATGGGTTGCAGCTGGAAGGGCATCCGCTGTGTAAAACATTTGCGCTTCATCCATTATTTATGGCGTCTCATTTTCACATTCTGCAAAGTCCACTCATTGCTTTTTACTGGTCCACTCCTTTGTCCCGCTACATCCACCCGCGATCCACCTGCAATTAGTCATAATGTATTCTCTTATTACCCACAGCACCCGTTGATATAACCGCCATTCGCGCATCACTAGTATGAGTATGTGAATATGAGAGTGTATTGTTTCCTCGTACTGGCTTGCGGCTGGAAAAAACATTGCACCTCGTAAAACATATGATGGAATAGTTGGCGGTTCATTCCACTGTGGCGACCCCTGATAAACAAGAGACAAAGCCGAAGGAAAATGAATGAAGGAATGAATAAATCACCGTTCAAACGAGATTTGAAAGCTGCAAAAGGAGATAATAACTTTATTTCTATTAATATTCTAATCGGTTTATCGTCAGTTTTCATACTGTATGATGTCAGAAGCCTCATAGACTACGTTTCCAGTGATTTCTCTCATTTGTCAAACATGTAAGGCTCCATTATTAAATCGGAAGAACACTCCATCTACAAAACGTTTGGAAGATTTTCAGGGCGATGATGATTATGAGACTGATCAGATCATTCGCAGAGCAAACCCAGAAGTGAACGCTAATGTGAGGCAACAACCGGTTCCTGAGAACTGAAAAACATCGGCGGCGTTCAGCAGGTCCCGTTTAAAAGCAGACGAGACGTTTATTTGACTTAATTAACCAATTAAAACGTGAACGAAGGCTTGGGGTTGTTGTGATTGCGCCGCGTGGTGATTTTGTAAGTCCTTCAGGACGACCTGTGTGATACTAGATCCGACTTAATGAAGAGGCGCGCAGGTGAAGGAGCTGCTATAACAACATGCATTTAATGACTTGCAGAGAACGCAGCCGGGGTTTATAACGGCCAGTAAAACGGATCTGGAATATATTAAGTGCCCTGTAAATCTGATGCCAAGACATCAAAGGAGACGCAGCACTGACAATGAGAGAGAAAGCCAGATAGCGGAATGGAGGGATGTGTTGTGTGTTGAGGGAAATCGCTTGTGTAGAGTAGGGTTTGGTTTGTTTGGTCGGAGGTAAGCGACCTGTGCTAATGTGAAACCGGTGTGAGGCGCTGGCAAGTGAGATTGTTGCTTTAAGCTTTTGTTTTTTTCTTCTTCCATTCTTTCTCTAAGGGTCCACCAGGACCGCCTGGTGCCATCGGGCCTATCGGACCAGCTGGAATACGGGTGAGTGAATACATGTTACGGGGAATCGGTTAAAAATGGCACTGAATGATTTGTAGTCATGTGCCACCCCAAAAATTAAAGACAAGAACTAGGCTGAGATATTTTGAAGAAAGTTGAAAGGCAAATACTATGGAAGTCAATAGTTACAGGTTTCTAACATTTTCAGAAATATCTTCTTTTGTGTTCGAGCGACGAAAGAAGAAATTTCGAAAAATGTTGGAAACCGATAACCATTAACTTCCATTGTAAGAAAGGCAAATACTATGGAGGTCAGTGGTTACAGGTTTTCAACATTTTCAGAAATATCTTCTTTTGTGTTCAAGATACAAATGAAGATATTTCGAAAAATGTTGGAAACTGATAACCATTAACTTCTATTGTAAGAAAGGCAAATACTATGGAAGTCAATGGTTACAGGTTTCCAACATTTTCAGAAATATCTTCTTTTGTGTTCAAGCGACGGAAGAAGAAATTTCGAAAATTGTTGGAAACCAATAACCATTAACTTCCATTGTAAAAAAGGCAAATACAATGGAAGTCAATGGTTACAGGTTTCTAACATTTTCAGAAATATCTTCTTTTGTGTTCAAGCGACGAAAGAAGAAATTTCTGAAAATGTTGGAAACCGATAACCATTAACTTTCATTCTAAGAAAGGCAAATACTATGGAAGTCAATGGTTACAGGTTTTCAACATTTTCAGAAAAATCTTCTTTTGTGTTCAAGATGCAAATGAAGATATTTCGAAAAATGTTGGAAGTCGATAACCATTAACTTCCATTGTAAGAAAGGTAAATACTATGGAAGTCAATGGTTACAGGTTTTCAACATTTTCTGAAATATCTTTTGTGTTCAAGATATGAAAGAAGATATTTCAAAAATGTTGGAAACCGGTAACCATTAACTTCCTTAGTAGAAAAGGTGGGTGCCGCGGTGGCGTAGTAGGTAGCACGTTCACCTCACATTGGAAGTATACTGGTTCGAGCCCTGGGTCAGTTGGAATTTCTGTGTGGAGTTTGCATGTTCTCCCTGCATTCACGTGGGTTCCCTCCGGGTGCTCCGGTTTACCCCACAGTCCAAAGACGTGGTACAAGGGAATTGGGTAAGCTAAATTGTTTGTAGTGTATGAGTGTGTATGGATGTTTCCCAGAGATGGGTTGCAGCTGGAAGGGCATCCGTTGTGTAAAACATATGCTGGATAAGTTGGTGGTTCATTCCACTGTGGCGACCCCATGATTAATAAAGGGACTAAGTTGAAAAGAAAATGAATGAATGAATGAATGAATGATAACTATATAAATATATATATATTTTTATTAATTATTAACAGTTAATTTGTTTGTATTGCTAACTTTAAACTATAATTACCACAAATTACCAGTACTTAATGATTTAAAAACAATATATTACTTACTATAAACTGCAATAGTATTTAATGTGGGAAATCATTCAAAAAAAAGGTATCAGAAAATAAAGCAAATAAATACTATTCAATCGCTTGAGTAAAATATAGTGTTATACATTAATTAAATGTCAAAATTTTGATTACATATAAAGATGTATTATAGCCTATACATAACTTGCTATTATTTCCTTCATTATAAATGAATTCATTATATATATTAAACCTGTCCAATTGAGATCATTGAGCAAGGCCAGCAAACAAGTATCTGCTATAGTGACTCTGTCAGATGAATAATGACTGATCATCTATGATGACTGATAGAAAACTGCTCTGTCTATCATATTGAATGGCGATTGTTAACAATGTTCCCCATTCACCCGTCTCGATCACAATATTTGTGAAACAGTAAACACTATTGTTTAATGTATACAATATTTATTAACTATATATATATATATATATATATATATATATATATATATATATATATATATATATATATA
>CAIGQQ010037999.1:1750403-1790736 GCA_903798035.1 Danio albolineatus | reverse complement strand
ATATATATATATATATATATATATATATATATATATATATATATATAGATAGATAGATAGATAGATAGATAGATAGATAGATAGATAGATGATGTCCGAGAAGACGGTTATAACATTAACATCCGTCATAACCTTATACTGTATGGTTTGCCTAGATCGTGTGTGCTGGATTGTGTGTGTCTGAAACGTGTGTGGTTCTGCGGGCCTGCAGCTGGATGTTATTGGCCAATTTTAACAATTTTTCAAGATTTAATATAAATCTTTTGTGTCTCCAGAATGTGTCTGTAAAGTTTCAGCTCAAAACACCCATCAGATTATCGATTATACCTTTTTAAATCTGGGACCTGTGAGCTGTTTTACCAATGTAGCTGTTTTTGTTGCCTGTGCCTTTAATGCTAATAAACAGGTTCTCCCCGCCCACCGTTCTCACATGCATGTCAGAGCCATAGTCTTCATGTAGACAAACAGCTCAGAGACAGACAAGAATGAAGCAGATCTCCCTTACTACAGTAAGAACTTTCACAACGGTTATTTGATATATTTGTTGTGGGGTTAATTTAAGCCTTTCTTTACACACAATGTCATTATTAAGTTCACACGTGCACAAATGTGACAGGATACAGGTTAATACCCACTGCTGGATGGATATCCGTCATGTTAATGTACAAAAGAAACCTGATTTAAGTCCACACACTGGGATTGAAGCGTCTATGCGGCTGTGGTGATGAATTACGTAGCAATTTAATTATCTTTATTACAAACATGCACTGTTTAAAAAATGATTCTTGATCACATTTAATGATGATTGATGATCACAGAGAGCTGAACAGATCTTGCTTTGACTTGCATCCTCTCTTGTGGAAATGATTATACACGTGACTATGGTGATATGTTAAAATTCGTCTGTCAATCCAATCGGTGGGCAGGGAAACCACACTCTTACGTCACGTGGTCGGCCTCGAAATGGGAGGGATATGGATCCTATTTTGGCGTCAGGAAATTAAATAAAGAGACTTAGGCCCAATCCCAATTCTACCCCTTACCCTTACCCCTCGTTTTGCACGTTCACGTCAAGAGGTAGGGGTGTCCCAATTCTCTTTAGCTTGGCGAAGGGCTAAGGGCAAGGGGTATACACCCTTTCGAACCAAGATATTTCAGGACCACACTTAAAACGGAGGGGTAAGAAATTTTCTCAGAATGCACCTGTCACAACGGCAGGATAGTTGAACCCGGAAGTAAGGAGATCCACAAATTAGTATTTTTTGTCATTTTTACGAATTTTTATGACAAACAAACATATGTTTTAATATATTCATAACCGCGTTCGTCTTTTACAGTCATGCTTTTTGGAAAAAAAAAAAACGCTAAAAAAAACCCCCGCTAAATTTGGCGATCTATAATCCATAATCATAACTCATGTACAGCAGTCCCACAACATTCTGACACACGATGACACTGGAATACCCTGTCAGTAATGTCTAGTGGCTGAGAATGAGCTTTTACAGTGTCTGCTGTAATGTTAATGTTGTTTTTGTGTGTTTACATAGATGAATATGGCCACTGTGTAAACACACAGTATGGTTACGATCTTATTGCCACATTACACGTTATGATAACATGATATACGCCTTCAGTGATTTCCTGAAGATAAACACCAAAGAATAACACAACTGGAGTAACTCCAGCAGTCGTGATCGTCTGATCTCATATGAAGCAAGAGATCGCGATGACATATGATGACGTGTGCAGGTGTTGAAGTGCTGTCCCAATTCTTAGGGGTAAGTTTTGAAGCCCTTCCCCTTAACCCTCGGTTGTAAGGGCCAAGGGGAAGGGGAAGGGGTAGGGGTACAAAAATAGAATTGGGATTGGGCCTTACTTTGTTTATCTCACCCCAGTATCACACCATACCTACACACAGTTCTATCCAAACAGCTTACAAAAGAGGATTTTCATCATAGGTGTTGTTACGGTCCCTAATTTAACACGATTCGTGACCCGAAGACAGCGTAACATAAAAAACAACGGCCAAAGTGCTCAGACTAAATTGTTTGTTAACATAACATAACCAGCACCCTTTATAGCGCTTTTATAATGTAGATTGTGTCAAAGCAGCTTTACATAGAAGGTTTTAGTAAATTGAAACAGTGTCAGTCCAGTTATTAGTGTTGAAGTTCAGTTTAGTTCAGTTCAGTGTGGTTTAATATTCACTACTGAGAGTTCAAAAACTGAAGAGTAATCCATCGATGCGCAGCTCTACAAGCCAGTGGCGACAGCGGAGAGGAAAAAACTTCACCAATTGGCGAAAGTGAAGAGATTAAAAAAACCTCAAGAGACACCAGGCTCAGTTGGGTATGACCATTTCTCCTATGGCCAAACGTCTTGTGTAGAGCTGCAGTCTAGGAGCTGGAGGCTGGTGAAGCTGGACATCAGCGAGGCTCGTCTGTCCTTGGAGGGTCACAGGAATCAGTCTCATACTGTCCATTCCTCCATGCACCAAGCTGCTGCTCATGATACAGCCTGGTCCAGGATTATGGAACCTTGGGATCGTCTCGTTGCGGGTCTTCGGTCACATCCGTGGTGCTGCATAGTCTCTGGGGGCCTCGGGATGAGTAACAACCAAACAAACACGAAGCAGGTTGGAACTCCCCACTCCAAACAAATATCGAAATGAATGTATAAAGGAGAACACAACAATAACGCCGTCAAAAACTGAGGTGGCGTAGGGGAATGAGGGAGTCACGAGATGTCTGCTTTCGTCTGTTTTAAAGGCCTGACACCACCAAATCAACCAATAGAGAAACTGGAAAGGGAAAGAAAATCAGTTGAAAGTAATAATTATGGGCAGGAGTGAACAATTCAATTCAATTCACCTTTATTTGTATAGCGCTTTTACAATGTAGAGTGTGTCAAAGCAGCTTCACATAGAAGGTTATAGTAAATTGAAAATGTCAGTTTAGTTATTAATGTTTAAGTTCAGCTCAGTTCAGTGTGGTTTAATATTCACTACTTAGAGTCCAAAAACAGAAGAGTAATCCATCGATGCGCAGCTCTAGATGCAGTCTAGGCGCCGGAGGTTGGAGAACTCGAGGCTCGTCTGTCCTTGGAGGGTCACAGGAATCCGTCTCTTGCTTGCTAATCCGCCAAGCAGCTGCTCAGGATACAGCGAGGTCCAGGATTATGGAGCCTTGAAATCGTCTCGTCGCGGGTCTTGGATCGCATCCGTGGCGCTGCATAGTCTCTGGGATATTATCAGGAAGGCTATTCCAGAGTTTAGGAGCCATAAATGAGAAGGCTCGACCCCCTTTACTTGACTTTGCTGTTCTGGGTACTACCAGAAGCCCTGAGTTTTGAGATCTTAGAGAGAACAGAAGGTTGGTTAGATAAACAGGAGCTAGATTATTTAATGCTTTATATGTAAGAAGCAATATTTTAAACTCAATACGAAACTTAACAGGCAGCCAGTGTAACGAGGATAAAATTGGGGTGATGTGATTGTATCTTCTAGACCTGGTAAGAACTCTGGCGGCTGCATTTTGTACTAGCTGAAGTTTGTTAATAGAGGAGGCTGGGCGACCAGCGAGCAGAGCATTACAGTAATCCAGCCTAGAAGTCAAAAAAGCATGAACTAGCTTTTCTGCATCTGAGATGGATAGCATACTTCGTAGCTTAGCAATATTTCTCAGATGAAAGAATGCAGTTTTGGTGATATGGGAGATATGGCAACAGGTGTCCTTTAATAAATATATCACAGTCTGTAACAAACAAAACAGAGTGTAAAATCTCAACAGCCTCTCAAACAGCCCTTGAAACATCGACTCATTTCCATCAAGCGGTGAAACCCAACACGTGTTTCTTTTTTGCGAGGCTCATTACCTTGGTTTCTGTGGGTGAGAACGCGCATGTTTAATCTGTGTAATCAGTCGAGTTGAATCAATGTATATCCTCGTTGCAGGGACCTCCAGGGAAGGAGGGGCCGGTGGGACCCATGGGCCCTCAAGGAACAATGGTATGTTCTTGATGAGGAGGAGGAGGGAGTGTTGTTAAGTTTGTTTTCTTTTGCTCAGATGTGAGACTGTATCGCACACATCTGTTTTGCTGAAGACCAGCGCTGTTTTGCTTTTGTTCAGGGACCCCCAGGAGCCCCTGGAATGCCCGGACCTGCTGGAAAGCCTGGAAAGAATGGAGATACAGGTGTTCCGGTATGAACCCGTTCGTTTTTTTATACACATGCAAACAGGATTGTCAATAATGCATTCAATTAGTTGACATGCACATGGAAGGAGGAAACAAACATCTCCTTAAAGATATAGTTCACTCAAAAATAATATTTACTCACCCTCAAGTGGTTCCAGACTTTCTGAGCACAAAAGAAGATATTTTGAAAAATGTTGGAAACCGGTAACCATTGACGTCTAATACTATGGAAGTCCCAGAAATATCTTCTTTTGTGTTCAAGAGACGAAAGAAGAAATTTTGAGAAATGTTGGAATCCTGTAACCATTAACTACTCCAGTAGGAAAGGCAAATGATATGGATGTCAATGGTTACAGGTTTCCAACATTTTTCAAAAAATCTTCTTTTGTGTTCAAGAGACGAAAGAAGATATTTTGAAAAATGTTTCAAACCAGTAACCATTAACTACCGCAGTAGGATAGGCAAATAATATGGAAGTCAATGGTTATAGGTTTCCAACTTTTTTCGAAATATCTTATTTTGTGTTCTAGAAATGTAAGAAGATAATTCAAGAAATGTTGTAAACCTGTAACCATTGACTTTCATAGTAGGAAAAGCAAATGCTATGGAAGTCAATGGTTACAGGTTTCCAGCATTTTTTCAAAATATCTTCTTTTGTGTTCAAGAGACAAAAGAAGATAATTAAAAAAAATGTTGGAAAGCTGTAACCATTAACTACCGCAGTAGGATAGGCAAATAATATGAAAGTCAATGGTTACAGGTTTCCAAAATTTTTTGAAATATCTTATTTTGTGTTCAAGAGACGAAAGAAGATAATTTGAAAAATGTTGGAAAGCTGTAACCATTGACTTCCATAGTAGGAAAAGCAAATACTATGAAAGTCAATGGTTACAGGTTTCTAAGATTTTTTGAAAAATCTTCTTTTGAGTTTAAGAGACAAAAGAAGATATTACAAAAAATGTTGAAAACCTGTAACTATGACTTTCGTAGTAGGAAAGGCAAATATTATGGAAGTCAATGGATACGGCTTTCTAACATTTTTCGAAAAATCTTTTGTGTTTAAGAGACAAAAGACAATATTTCGAGAAATTTTGAAAACCAGTAACCATTAACTACCGCAGTAGGATAGGCTATTAATATGGAAGTCAACGGTTACAGGTTTCCAACATTTTTCGAAATATCTTATTTTGTGTTCAGGAGACGAAAGAAGATCATTCGAAAAAATCTTGGAAAGCTGTAACCATTGACTTCCATAGTAGGAAAAGCAAATGCTATGGAAGTCAACGTTTCCAGGTTTTCAACATTTTTCAAAAATATGTTCCATTGTGTTCAAGAGACGAAAGAGGGTATTTTGAAAAATGTTGGAAAACAGTAACCATTGACTTCCATGGTATGAAAGGCAAATACTATGGAAGTCAATGGTTACAGATTTTCATCATTTTCAGAAATATCTTCTTTGGTGTGTTCAAGAGATGAAAGAAGATATTTTGAAAAATGTTGTAACCATTGACTACCATAGTAGAAAAAATGAATGGAAATCAATGGTTACTGGTTTCCAACGAAATATTTTCTTTTGTGTTTAACAGAAGAAAGAAATGCATAAGTGTTTGAAACAAGGGTGAGCAAATGATGACAGATTTTTCATTTTTGGGTGAATTTTTTCTTTAATAGAGTTATTGTTTGAGAGCGACTCCTGCTATTGTTTGAGTGTCTCCCGCTGACTTTTCATTTCAGCAACAGACTGCAACAATTTTATATGCTTCTTTAGAAACAAGCTCAGATTTTTCAGTCTGTCTGTAATCTAAAACCCATCTCAGTGCAAACTCCACATTTTTTAAGGGCAAATGATCTGGGATCTGTTCTAGTATATTATTTTAAATAAATTTAAGTCAATATTAAAGCATATCTGAGAAGTCTACTGATTCTATCCTAGTATTTTCCCCCACAGTCCAAAGACATGCGGTATAGGTGAATTGGGTAAGCTAAATTGTCCATAGTGTATGTGTGTGAATGAGTGTGTATGGGTGTTTCCCAGTGATGGGTTGCAGCTGGAAGGGCATCTACTGTGTAAAACATATGCTGGACAAGTTGGTGGTTCATTCCACTGTAGCAATCCAGAATAATAAAGGGACTAAGCCATAAAGAAAATGAATGAATGAATAACATAATAAAATGACAAATAATAATCAGTAATAATAATCAAATTATTAATTAATAATCAATAAAATGATATAATGATAATTATATAAATAACTAATGATCATATGATTAAATAAGATAATATAAACAAACGAAAATAAAACACGGGTGAAAATATTGGTGGACATTATGTATTGTAGTATATTATATATATATAATAGTATATATATATAATACACTTGGAGTGTAAAAATGCACACCACATTAAACATTTTAACACCTGCAGGGTAAATTGTCCAGTGTACATATAATTCCAGAGGTGTTAAATTACACTCTCTTCTTGAGTCCCACCAGTTACACTTTAAAAAAGGGTTTAATATATACACTTAAACAGAGTATATTATTTTATACTACAGTGTTGACCGTATTGACTCAGTCACCTCAAGTTCCCGTATGTGCAGTTAACTCCGATGAGGAGTATGGAAAGGCAACACCAGAAATTCACACTGTTAAAGTCACAGTTTAACCCACATCAGTGTTAAAAACAGTAAATGTACACTTGGATTTTAACACTAACACTACAGGGGCTTACACCAGAAATTCAACACCTCACAATTTGCTGTGTAATCTTCCCTTGTATGAATGTATCTTCATGAAGAATTTTTGGAAATTTGTACTGAAAAAAAAAAAAAAACTTTCTTAAAAGCTTACTGCTAGTCTTGCAGTACTCTTAGTTACATAATCAATTTCACATACACTGTTACATAATAGTATTTATATATAAACACAAGTAGCGTAAGAAAATCCACGTTGTATGAAACGCTTACTCTCTGAAACGCTCCGCTGTGCTTTTGTGCATTAATGAAGAGTGATGTTAGTTTATTTTTGGATTGGTCGCAGTGTTTAAATATGATTTTCCTTCCTGCAGGGACTTACTGGGGTTAAAGGAGACAAAGGAGAGAGAGTGAGTGATGATTTTAATATCTGCTTTCATCATTTGGTGAGCGCTTGAGTGGAGGAGACGTTAACATCTCGTATTCCTTTTCCTAGGGAGACATCGCATCTCAGAGCATGATGCGCTCTATTGCCAGACAAGTCTGCGAACAGCTCGTGAACGGTAATGCATTGCTTCCCGTAGACTGTCCTGAAGGAGATACACTGAATTGACAGTTTGCTTAAAGACAAGTGCATGTGTGCATAACTACTTAAAGGGGGAGTTCACCCAAATATGACAGTTTACTCACTGTTTACTGTCCCTCAAGTAGTTTCAAACCTATTTTGATGGAAACCTGTAACTATTGACTTCCATAGTAGGAAAGACAAATCAATGGTTACCGGTTTTCAGGATCCTTCAAAATTTAGTTTTAGTTTAGTTTAAAACTTTACTGATGCCCTTGGGGCAATTCATTCTGATATGGTGGTGCTTCACATATAACAAAAATAACACCCTTAACACAATAAATACTTAACGTCAAGTGCTAAATAAATAAATAAATAAATAAATAAGCAATAACAATAATAAATAATAATAATATAGTAATAATCCATCCATTAACTACATTTATTTCGTAACCTATAGCTTCAGGCACAAAAGTAAATTTATAACGATTTGTGGAACATCTTTTAGTCTTATTTGTAGAAGAATATCCTCTTTTGTGTTTAACTGAAGAAAGAAATTAAGGTTTGGAAGAAGTAAAGAGTGAGTAAATGATGATAGAGTTTTCAGTTCCCCTTGTTTGGGAACTTCAACGTGTGTCTGGAACCGACTATGGGAGTGCCTCAGGCAACCAATCACTCTGAAGAGTAAGAAAACGGGCCAATGAATGCCACATGACTTGGCGGAGCTCAGCTCCACAGCTCCCAGCAATTAGCCATTAGTGGCATATATAGACTACTGCTGCAAGTAAGCATTCAGATTTTTTGCCTGCTGAAGAGCCGATCACTCAGATAACAGCTGGAGACTCAGCTGCTGTGGCAGTGGTGACACCCGTCTTCATTCCCTATTCGGGGAACGTGGGTTATGGACGTAACCAGGTCGTTCCCCTTCATTGGGAACTTCAACGTGTGTCTGGAACAGAGGCACTCCTATAGTCTGTTCCAGACACACGTCTCCATTCCCTCTTCGGGGAACGTGGGTTATGGACGTGGCCAGGAAGTTTTGGGTGAACTATCCCTTTAGGCAACTAAGATGCAGTTTTGTTTTGTTTGGTTTTTTACTGCAAATATTGTGGTCAACATACATGGTTTCAGTTCTTACAGATATCTCTTTAAAATGAATACTTTCTGTTAGATGGTATGCAATAAGAATTGTTTGTACATTACATTAGATTAGTCAGTACCAGTAACTAATTTAGCAAAATAACCTAAGATCACAATGCAAAAATAAGTACATATCTATGAATATATAATAATAATAATAATACAGAAGTCCTATAGAGGCCACGCATTAAAATATTTTTTTCTCTCTTGTTATCTCGTGATCTCGACATAACAACCCGTTTTCTCGTGATCTCTACATAACAAAAAGTTATGTCGTGATCACGACTTTTTGTTTTTATTTATTATTATTATTAATAATAATATCTGGCCAATGTCTGTCCAGTGAGAGAATAGCCTAGCTGTAGACGCGCATTTGTGTAAGATGTTAAAGGCTTTCAGAACAGCCATAATATTCTGAGCGCAAACGCCCGTGATTAATGTACATTCATGATTATATTCATGTATATGATTATATACCATTAATTACAATAATATTCCCTCAACTGATACCATTTTAAAGCAACTCTATATATACATGAATATAACCATGAATGTACATTAATCAAGGGCGTTTGCGCTCATAATATTATGGCTGTTCTGAACGCTTTTATCATGTTACACGAATGCACGTCTGCAGCTAGGCTATTCTCTCCCTGGCCAGACATTATTATTATTATTAATAATAATAATAATAATAATGGGGCACCACTGTGGTGTAGTGAGTAGCATGTTCGCCTCACAGCAAAAAGGTTGCTGGTTCGAGCCTCGGCTGGGTCAGTTGGCATTTCTGTGTGGAGTTTGCATGTTCTCCCCGTTGTTGCGTGGGTTTCCTCCGGGTGCTCCGGTTTCCCCCACAAGTCCAAAGACATGCGGTATAGGTGAATTGGGTAAGTTAAATTGTTTGTAGTGTATGAGTGTAAATGAGTGTGTATGGATGTTTCCCAGAGATGGGTTGCAGCTCGAAGGGCATCCGAGATTTTAAGGTCTGCCACATCCTAGCTAGAGTTTTGAATGAAGTGAGTTAGATAGTGAAGATATGACTTGTAACTAGATTATATACATTTATATTCCCAGAATACTATCTTTCAAAGGTCATTTATTGTCATCATGGCTGAAATTATTTGATCAGAAACACTGCAATATTCTGAAATACTATTAGTTTTCTATAGATAATGTATTGTATAAAGTTATATTTGTGTCTGCATTTTCAGAATCAGCTCCAGCCTTCAGTGGAGCATGGTTCATCACAAATATACTTAGATCCAAAAAAATAAATAAATAAAATATAAATGATATAAAAGTGATCTTTGGACTGTTTTAAAACATATTTGCTATTTTTATGATTCTTTTTAATGAAGAGAAAGTCCAGAGGAACATAATTTGTTTGTATAAATATAGATTTATTGCGTAATGAGTAAAAACAATTTATAAAAAATAAATAAATAAAAAAAAACATTATAAATCTAATCTGTGACTCATGCTGTACATTTACTGTTATTATAATTTGATATTTTGCATTTCTCAGGGCAAATGGGTCGATTCAATGATATGTTCAACCAGATCCCAAGCAACTATCACAGCAACAGCCCAGGACCTTCCGGCCCACCTGGACCTCCGGGACCCGAGGGACCACGTGGAGAGCCCGGTCGGTTAGGCAGAAACGGCCTTCCAGGAAGTCCGGGATTGCCTGGTCGTCAAGGAGATCGAGGTACCTGAAACTACAGCCAAGTTTCTTTATTATTTGATCAAAAATATTTAGTTTAAAAAACAAAATATTTATTTAGTTTATAAAAAAAAAGATATGTAAGATTGCAAATAAAAAGTTTTGTTAATTAAAAAAAGCACTGTAATTGATAATCAAATGATTATGCATCTGTGGAATTTGCTGTCAGTTCTGCTGTCACTTTTTGTGGATCTAAATTCTTTAATTTTTTTTAATTAAACACATTTAATTTTGCTCTCGAACTAAATATTTTAATTGAATAATAAAGAAGCGAAACAGACTCCATACATATACAGCTATGTGAATTTACTCAGCATCAAAAACTTAAATGGAATTAATTTGGTCATAATTTTTATTTATTTATTTTTTACTTTAATTAAATTAATTTAGACTTCTGCCCTCTCCGTGCAGTATTCAGACACGCTAACACAACTCTATATTTTAGAGTATATCTTAATCATTTATTCACAGCATTAAATTTACTTGCACTCAATGCAGGATCAACCTGTCCCCATTTCCTACTATAGAAGTCAATAGGGACAAATAGATATCTTGTTTTGTGTTCAACTGAAGAAAGAAACTCAAACTCAGAGGTTTGGAAATACTGTAAATGCAAAATAAATACTGAGTAAATGCTGTAAATACTGAGTAAATTCTGAGTAATTACTATAAATAATGAGTAAATACTGTAAATACTGATTTAATACTGAGTAAATACTGATTAAATACTGAGTATACTGAGTAAATACTGTAAATACTGATTAAATACTGAGTAAAGACTGTAAATAATGAGTAAATACTGTAAATACTGATTTAATACTGAGTAAATACTGATTTAATACTGAGTAAATTCTGATTATATACTGAGTATACTGAGTAAATACTGAGTAAATGCTTTAAATACTGATTGAATACTGAGTAAATACTGTAAATACTGAGTAAATGCTGATGAAATACTGAGTAAATACTGTAAATACTTATTAAATACCGAGTAAATGCTGTAAATACTGAGTAAATACTGTAAATACTGATTAAATACCGAGTAAATACTGTAAATACTGAGTAAATGCTTTAAATACTAATTAAATACTGAGTAAATGCTGTAAATACTGATTAAATACTGGGTAAATGCTGATTAAATACAGAGTAAACTGTAAATGCTTATTAAATACTGAGTAAATACTGAGTAAATGCTGTAAATACTGTAAATACTGATTAAAAACTGAGTAAACACTGAGTAAATGCTGTAAATACTAAGTAAATACTGATTAAATACAGAGTAAATTCTGTAAAAACAGAGTAAATATTGATTAAATACAGAGTAAATGCTGTAAATACTGATTAAATACTAAGTAAATGCTGTAAATACTGATTAAATACTTAGTAAATTCTGTATAAATACTGTAAATACTGAGTAAATGCTGTAAATACTGATTACATAATGAGTAGACTATAAATACTGAGTAAATGCTGTAAATACTGATTAAATACTGAGTAAATGATGAGAAATGCTGATTAAATACTGTAAATACTGAGTAAATACTGTAAATACTGAGTAAATACTGTAAATACTGAGTAAATACTGTAAATACTGTGTAAATACTGTAAATACTGAGTAAATACTGTAAATACTGAGTAAATACTGTAAATACTGTGTAAATACTGATTAAATGCTGACTAAATACTAATTAAATACTGAGTAAATACTGAATAAAAATATTTTTGGATTAAAATCATTGTATTATATAAAATATTATTAAAAGTGTTTTGTAAACACTGTTGATTGTAAGCTTTTTTAGAGTGTAAATATGTGATCCTGCATCCAACAGTGTGTTGTGGATGCTGATATGCAGATATATGTGTGTGTTTTTGGAGTAATGCTTCAGTGTCTGTTTGCGTTTACTTTAGGACCACCAGGAGAGAAGGGAGAGAGAGGAACTCCTGGCGTGGGAGAGCGAGGACAGCGAGGAGCTTCGGGACCGCCTGGTATGTGTCCTGCTTTACCTAGTTGAGGAACACAGTCATGAAAAACCTGCATATTTGAGGGAAAAACTGAGATTTACTGGCTTGTTTTCTTCCTTTTTCTTAGAAAGCTATTATGCTATATTTTATTCCATGTCCTCCGCTTACATTTCTAGGCACAGATCAGCTGGATGTCTTGTGTGCTTTAGATTATGTAACGTTTAAAAGCAACCCTTCCAGACTTTTCCCTCAGAAACTGAATGCCACATTTAAAAGGGGACCTAATATGCAAAGATCACTTTTATAAGGGGTTTAAACGCAGTTGTGTGGCAACAGTCTGTAAATATAGCCAGCTGTGAATATGAGTTCTGTTATTATAATCACACTTGATAATAAAAACAGTCTGCAGAAACACTTTGATCGACATTCTCCCTCAGAGCAGGAAAGCCCCGTCCACTATTAGCATAAACCGCCCTGAGTGAGAAGCAGCCGTCCGCCATAATGGCCCGTTTTCACTGAGTGGTACGGCACGGTACTGTTCGGTACGCGTTTATGGCCGTTTCCACTGTCTAAAAGCATATCGAACCATACCACTTTTTGGTCAACCTTTGCAAAGGGTACCAAGGGTACCAAAAGGCAGAGCTAGATGCGCAGCTGAGCACTATTGGTTTACAGAGAGCAACAAGGCAGAATGAAAACAAAGGACCCGCCATGTTTAAATACACAGCGGAAAGATTACACCAAAAATATATATATATATATACGTATAATAACGAGCCATGGTTGACCCGAGCTCAAACAAACCTTGTCGTCGTCTTGATGAACAGCCACAAAGCCAAAAAGAAGAGCAGATTCTCCTCTGGGCCCTGTAGTTTTTTACGAGCCCGTCTGAAGAGCGAGCGGTTTCGCTTTCTCATGTGCTCTCGCGTGCGCTTCTATATTTGAAATAACTAACTTCTTGAGCTGATGATAATAATGCGCGCTTGATTATTGACGTGCTTTTGAAACCCGATCCTTTCACAAACAGACAAACGCGAGACTGACGCCTGCAAAAACAAAGGAGAAGCCGGAAAAAACAAAGGAGCAAATTATTGTTTCAGCAAACATGAACAAACTGCTACGTTTAACCATTATCACCACCTTCTGGACTATTATGAACCTGGAATGACGAAATTACTATCTAACAAGAGGTTTTACATGTGCTGGTGAAGATTACAGACACAGATGAGAAATTGGCACTGTCTGTGGGCTATATTTCGTGTTGTTTTTTTAACCTAAATAAGGCATAAATGTGTGCTGTGTGTAGTTTTTCTGTAATTGGTAACATATCGGAGACTGTAAGGGGCTGTATGTGTTCATATATGCTGCATTTATTTTATATAATCGCAGACAGTTGTCTATTTCGCAATATTGATCTGCAGTTATAATCAGATCATGTTCATAGAGAGGTTAGTAATGTACATTTATACACCAGTATTTATGTGTGTAAAGCCTCTGTTTTGTGAGAAGTGCTCATCATATGATATGTGGACGACCCTTATAGCTTTACTGTAAACATTTCCCCGAGCGAGAATGACGTTGACTGAAACTTTTTGTCGTACACCACGCCCACCAAAGGGTACCTTTTAGCAGTGGAAATAAGGCCATAAGAGTAAACGCATAGATGTTTGTAGCTCCACCCTCTTTTGAAAAGAGCACAATCTCATTTGAATTTAAAGCGACAGTCACTAAAACGGCACAATTTGGATCAAAGCTTGAACTGGGCTGTTTTAAAGACTTTAGAAACATTATTTGTGGGGTATTTTGAACAAACTTCACACACACGCTCAAGGTACATCAGAGACTTTATTTTCCATCTTGTGAAAATAAGCATAATAGGTCCCTATTAAACCATTATACAGATATTCAGAGACACTGTTTTATTTTAATTTACACACAATCAATACATGCGTATTCTTATGTGTGGCCCCTTTCTAAAACACACGAAACAAGCGTTTTAACATTCTAGTTTGAATTTTGAAGTTATTTTTGAAAAGATACACATGTTGTAAATACCTTCAGACTGCACATAAGTCATGAATCATGTTTAATGCGATGCGAATGCGTCTTTGCTTCTGAAATCTCTCTGGAATGGGTTTAAAAAGAAACTGTAGTATAGCACAATGTCCACGTGACGCAGTATTTTGAACGTGATGTAATAATGACAATAACAGACCCATTAGAAATAGGAAAACAATATGGTAAGATAAGCTCCTGAAGATACATCATTCATGACTCAGGAACTGAGCCACAATGAGCGTCTCCGTCATGATTTAGACCAGAGGTGGGCAAACTACGGCCCGCTGAACACTTTTATCCGGCCCACGAGGGAGTTTTTAAAATGCTGCTTCTTTGAGTCACGGTTTGGTTTCAGAATTAGTAAATAATGATGCAATACAAGTGAACGCCATTTGAAGGTAGTGCTGCATGCGATACAGTTAGCGCCAACCAGTAGAATTAGCACACACTCTCGGATATTAATATGCACTTGACCGTTAATGACTGAAAATGAGTCAGGCAAAAAATAAAATTGACTGTGAATGTGGTGTGTTTAAGGAGAAATGGACAACAAAATACTTCTTCACCAATATCAGACGGAAAGCGGTATGTCTAATATGCCAAGAAAGGTTGTAGTTAGGCCTGTCACAATAATCAATATATCGACTTACCGTACAACACATGGACAAGACCTCAATCAGTTTTTGGTAATGCAATATATATCGTCCATACGTAAAAACCAATTCTACCAACATTTTAGCTAATTGTGCAACATCTCTATCTCTATTGAAGGTGTCAGTGTCAGTATGGCAAAAGAAAACCTGTAGTACCTGCTATAAAATTACTTTAACATATTTTAGTGTGGGTGTCTGAAAACTGAAAATAGATCTGGTAGCAGATATCGCTATGTTACCTTTTGCCTTGCACCTTACCTACCTTTTTGTTACATTTATTATTATTTATTTAATTAGGATAAGCGTTTTTACATTCTGATTCCAGTGCCTAATTATTAAGTTGTTAAAATGACTACAATTAAATGAAATATTCTTAATAATAAAATACTGTGTTCTTTGGAGGAGTGTGCTTGCATTATGATGCTGTCATTCTGGCATTATATAATGGGTGGCATAAAATGGTCTTAAAATGACAATAATATCGTTTATCGTGATATATTTTGGTGCAATATATCGTACAAGAAAAAATAGATATCGTGACAGGCCTAGTTGTAGTCTTTAAAAACAACAATCAAAGTCGACGTTTTTCAAGTAAACATTTGAATTATGCTGTCAACTAGTCACCTGCAGAAAAGGCAAACAAGGCTACAAAACTTATACTTGAAAGCCCAGCAAAAGACATTTATGAAGCAGTGCTCTTTTTAAGAGTCTAATTTGACTTGTAAATTGGTCTCAATAATAACTATAAAAAAAAAAATCAGTTTTGTGTTAATGTGACATGTTTCTGTCCGATAATACATGTTCCATGCATACTGCCGCTATAAATAAAAGTATTTTTTTTTAAGGATTTGACATGTGGCCCTTCACTTGGTTTGCAAAACTTGATGTGGCCCTCTGGTCTAAAAAGTTTGCCCATCTCTGATTTAGACCATTTCAATGTGGTCATGCCATTGGCCCATGAACATTTCCTGTTTGTTTTCAAACGATTTCATAACTGTAACAAGATGCAATTCAATCATAACTTAATGTTAAAACAGCTATCATAACATTATCAATATCTAGCTCTTTTTAGATTCTCGCATGCTATAGAAATGACAAATGTAAAACAGGAAGTACGTTGGGATCATTGTTTTTGTTTACACCCCTCGAAATGGTCTATAACAGTAAATAAAACAGCTGTCATGCCAACTTTAACTACAAACAGAAGCTTGCAATGCTTGTCCCACCTCTAAGCTGTTCTGATTGGTCCACTGCTTTGAACCTGACAGTGATGGGCTGCGATGTACGATGTACTCCAATTTACTCTGGGTAGGAGATCCCAAGGTCACAAAATAAGGGGGGTCCCGCACGGCTATCCAAGTAAATGAATGTACTCCGGGCAGAATTACTATAGATCACAATTCACTTTATTAGATGCAATAGATTATTCGTATTGGAGTTTGCTCACCAGCTGACAAACGATGCTCATATGAGCTGCAATTACAAATGGTTAGAAGGTAAAAACACTTCCACAAATCATACCAAACACTACAATGATAAAAAGAAAATACCACAAACCCAAAAGAAATTACAATTGGCTTACATTGCACACTGACTCATACGTAAAAGAAAAGAAAAAAAAAAAAATGTACACACTCGTGACACCCCACGCTTGTGCATATGGAAGTGAACATACCCCTCTTCTGTAATCGCACTGAACAATACTATATGTCAAGGCTTCGCAACACAGAACAGCACAACAGAAATTGTCAAATAAAAATACAAAAACGAAACAAGTCTTGGGCTAAACTCAAAATATAATAATTAACAAGACCAAGATAAATAAATCACAAAACAAAATGCAAAAATAACTGAGGGTGGGAAAACAGTAATCAATTGAGCTGGACTGGAAAACTCTTAACACGTTTAGCTGATCACGTACATACAACGTTACAGGGCTATAAAGCACCACACGCTTCCATAGACCGTCAATCCTCACGTGCAATATACTATGCTGCTCTTTCAGCATTTACCACTCATCCAGCCCAAAATACGAACATAAAGGCATCTCCTATTAAATGCACTATATAGTGGTGTTCATTCAGTCTCCACCAGTGATACAGTTTAGAATTACCAGTACGAAAACGTCTAAGGCACACACCAGAGATTCCAGCGACGGACAACCACCAGCACGCCAAACAATTGAAACGCTGCTCCTCTACTTATCGGAAGCACGCATTTAAAGGGGACCCTGCCTATCACCGCAGGTACACATTGGCTCGGCTACAGATGTTTGTGAAAGATGAAGACCTTTCAACTTGACATGGTGTCAAAAAAGACACAAACATAACAGTCACACGTCTGTCAAGCACGTGTTTATATTAATAAACAATAGAACAGTAGCGCGTCGTACAGGAAAAATGCATTCTGTGTGAACGGCCCCTTGGACTATAGCAGTTTTCTCTAAGGTGGTGTTTTTCCTGATTTCTTTAGGCCCTCCGGGTGAGTCCAGAACAGGCCCTACCGGTTCATCCGGCCCTCCAGGCATCCGCGGTCCTCCCGGTCGCAACGGTGTCGCCGGTGTACGTGGTCCACCCGGCCCACCTGGATACTGTGACTCCTCCATGTGTGTCGGTATGCAATATAACGGACAGGGTTACAGAGGTACGTCTCTTTCATTCTAGCTCTGCCTGTTGCATGACAGTAGCAAACAACATTAATGGCATGCATAGTGTAACAGTGCATGAACTGTAGATGATGTAGCTAGATTCAAGCAGATTAGCAAGGGTGACTCTTTACCTGTCAGGATCACGGCACATTTCAGCCCAAAATCAAAGGACACAAAGTATGTCGCGACAATTATATAATAGTTCTCCCAAAAATGACAAATCCGTCATCATTTACTGGTCACAAACCTGTTTGAGTTTCTTTTTATTTTCTGCTGAACACAAAATCAACATTCAGAAAAATGTTGGAAACCTGTCACCATTGACTTCCATGGTATTTGTTTTTCTTGCTATGGAAGTCAGTGGTTACAGGTTTCTAACATTCTTCAAAATATCTTCTTTTGTTTTTAGCAGAAAAAAACTGAAACCCATACGTAAAGGGAGAGTAAATAATGCGTACATTTTCATTTGTTGGTGTCTTTGAGGCCTTTATATTTAGATATACTGGCATTGCAAAAATATTATTATTAAAAATATATGCTTGAATTTTCACTCAATCTAAAACGCTAATTTTCTGTTAATGAAATTTGTCTAATTGTGAATGTTAAAATCTGTTGTGTGGTTCTATATTTTTGTTGAAACATTTTAGCTTAATTTTTTATAATGAATAAAAGTACAGCGTTTATTTTATATATTTTTCTCACATAAAATATGAAAGTCTTTACCATCACTTGATCAATGTACTGCATCCAGATTTTTGAATGCTAATGCAATGCAAATAATTAGTTTGCATTTGTATAGAGCAAAAAATAAACATCTTTAAAGCTTTTTAAGTTTTGAACTAGTTAATACTGGATCATTCTAAATCAAAGATTAGGGTTAGAGCTATGGGTATCTTGCCTCATGTTTTACATTGTTGTAATTTACCCTGGGAATTAATTTATTGACCTTTTAATCTGGGGTGCGTTTCCGAAAACGATCATTACTGAATTAATAGTAGTTTGTTGATTTGGCATTTCCCAAATCCAACGAACATTCACAAACTGCGTCACAAACTTGTACGTTTGTAACAACACCTTTAGAGCTGCAGTTAGAAGCATTCCTAGTTATCCCTCTAAGCCCTATTCATTTAGAACGTACCAACATTTAAACTCGGAATGATTAAAAAACAAAAAAACATCAACATTAAAGTCATCTCTCTTACATGTAATTTGCTTTCAAAGTATTTTTTAAAACATTTATGTCATTTGGAACGCAGCCATGGCTCATGACGAAAGCTATAGGTGACCTTTGGGAAGTGGAATCTACATTACGCTTCCAAAGCTCATAAAAACTAAAATATATTACGTTAATGGCTTTAATTTATAGTAGCCTAGGCTATTTATTACTAAATGTATATGTACTGTGTTGGGCCTATATGCTATTGCAGTGGTTTGAATGAAAAGTTGTGAAAATTGACATAAAAAAATTTAAACAATAGACTACTTAAAATTATAATAATTATAATTGTATTATTATTAATAAGTAGAATATTGTTATTAAAACCATTAACTTGATGATTTATATATGAGATTAGAATAGAATTTGTACGTAGTTTTATGTTTTGGAATATTTTCAATAATATTTGTAAAGGAAACATCGGCCCTATATGTGCCATTTACATATATTTCAATTAATATGGAAACGAGTGCATGTTTTTACTAAAACTAAAATTGAATTTATTTATTTTTTAATGCAAGTGTAAAACAGTTTGCACAAAAGAAGTTACATTTTTTTTCTCTAAAGAAGTTGTTACTCCACCCCGTTTAATCAGTCAGTATTGACGTTCTACACTGTATAATTTTTTTTTTTTGTAATTTTACGGTTTATTTCCAGTAGCTGAGGTGCCGAAAAAAAAAAACGTAAAATAACGGCCGTTAAATTACAGAAATTTACTGTAAAATCACATATATTAACGTATAGAAATTTACCGTAAAATAGCATATATTAAATTACAGACATTTACCGTGAAAGAACAGATATTAAATTACAGAAAGTTACAGTAAAATCAGATATTAAATTATAGACATTTACCAGAAAATAACAGATATTAAACTACAGAAATTTACCGTAAAATAACAGATAAATTACAGAAATTTACTGTAAAAAAAAGATATTAAATTGCAGAAATTTACCATAAAATAACAGATATTAAATTACAGCAATTTACCAGAAAATTTAATTTAAGGAAATTTTCTTAATTTAATATCTATTATTTTACGGTATACTTCTGTAATTTAATGATCGTTATTTTACTTTTTTTTTCTGCAATTCTCTGCAGCTAATGATGCCGCCTGCGTTTAAAACGTTTTTCGTCTCTTTTTACGCTTTAACAACAAAATGAATGCTTAGGTTTATTTAAATGCTTATATTTGAATTATATTACAACATCGACGCCTGTAAAAGGAAGCTAAAAATAGTCCCATAAAGCTTTCACCGGATGTCAATCATTGGCTGAAAAACACTGTGCATATAGCCTGTACCATTCCTCACGATTTTGGGATGAAATGTGCCATGGATCTTCACCCTGTTTTAGCATCACAGCATCAGAAGCTGATTGTTTTCAGTTTGTGATTTGTCTGGCGAATAATCCTAACACCCTCTCTGACCTATTCCAGGTTCATAAACTTTCTAAACCACTTGTTGCTGCTTACACTTTGAAATCCTGAGAGAAACAAAAAAAAATCATGTTATTGGGCTCTGTGCGGATAACCAACCACGGAGATGATTAAAGCGAACACTATTGAACCAAAAGAGATTGCGATCTGCGGATGGGTACTAACAACAACTCACAGCCACGGGCATCAGCGACGGCAGCCAAAAAAAAAAAAAAAATGCTGGAGACGCATGACCAAACAACACACACACCAGCAACCACAGCAAAATACTAACCAGGTGGATCTGTAGCCAAAGCCAACAGTCATTTAGCATGTTAACTCTCCAAGACTTGTTGTTTATCTGTACATAAACTAATCATGCCTAGTAATAGCAGTCCCCCGGTCCACTAAAAAGCAGTAGATTTAACCCTGGTAGTAAGCTTGATTCAACTGCTTGCCTCTGGATTTGACTGCGTGCCTTAAATGATCTCACAGACGTGTGCTCAGGGCCAGCTTCTTTTCATTCCCCGGACCCTGGAGGTTTCTTTTTTTTTCTCCCTCTGTTAGTTTCATTTTCTGTTTCGGTGAGATCATTCCTCCATCGGTTGGCTGTAAATAAGGGGTTTTAGATGAATATCTGATCCTGGTTTTAGTTCTCATGTTGATATTTGGGTTTAGAAGGCCAACTTAGTAATGTTGACGACCATTACAATTAGTTTTCGTAGTTTAGTGGTTGTATATATGTGTAATTCATGTACAAACACACACACAGTGGTGTCCAAAAAGGCTTGTTTACATCAAGAACTATAATTAATCTCAAGTTTCGGTTTATTTATAGGCCGTTAGCAGATTATTTACACTAATTTTAACGTATTATTTCTGAAAACAAGAAGATATTTTGACTTGTCTAGAAGATGCTCCTTGATTCAAGAATTTTAGATGTAGACTGTAAACATTATATGATAAATTAGTCCTGACTGCATATGTTTTTAGGTCTTATTAAACTAATACAATCATGTTCTAACTTAATTTAATAAGTCATGCAAGCTGTTTTAGGTCAGTTTGACATAATATGAGTTCAACGGACTCATAAGGTTAATTTGAATCAGCTTAAATTTAAGGCAGCCAGGATTTTTTTACAGTGTAGGACTCAAAACAAGGCAAACTCTCTTTTTATTTTGGACTAGAGGTGATTGCATTTCATTTTTAGGTCATTTAATTAGTTACTTATAATATACTTGCCTTAATTAATGTAAATCAATTAAACCGTCTGTATAAATCAATTAAATTCACTTTTTTTTTGCTCTAAAAATTATTTAGCAGGATAATTCTGGAAAAACGATGCATTTATCAAGGCGATTGCACATGCAGTACTAATTTAGCGTGAAATTAGACCATGAAAATATATAGTTTGAATTCACAGACGCAGAGCAATTGTGCAGATAGATCACGTAACACTAAACTATTCAACTAAAGTAGTTTCGATTTGTCCAACACTCGCCCATGAACAGAGTATATTGTCTATGCACTGAGATTTATAGGGATTTAAAGAGGTGTCGATTCGATTCGATTCGATTCGATCACTCAAGGTAATTAGAAAAGTCATTTAAATGCAAATTTTAGTGATGCAGTTAGTCATTTATTACTGTTTTGAAGTAAGTTACCAACCACAAACATAAATACAAATGCAAACGACATCACAAGTCATTGGGCGTAATCATAGATATATATACACTAGATATCGCCTAAAGCCTAATCGCCTAATTAATCTCAAGCTTCATTTTATTTATAGGCCGTCAGCAGATTATTTACACTAATTTTAATGTATTATTTCTGAAAACAAGAAGATATTTTATGATAAATTAGTCCTGACTGCATGTTTTTAGGTCTTATTAAACTAATTCAATCATGTTCTAACTTAATTTAATAAGTCATGCAAGCTGTTTTAGGTCAGTTTGACATAATATGAGTTCAACGGACTCATAAGGTTAATTTGAATCAGCTTAAATTTAAGGCAGCCAGGATTTTTTTACAGTGTAGGACTCAAAACAAGGCAAACTCTCTTTTTATTTTAGACTAGAGGTGATTGCATTTCATTTTTAGGTCATTTAATTAGTTACTTATAATATACTTGCCTTAATTAATGTAAATCAATTAAATCGTCTTTATAAATCAATTAAATGCACAATTTGTTTTTCGTTCTAAAAATTATTTAGCAGGATAATTCTGGAAAAACTAAAAAAGGATGCATTTATCAAGGCGATTGCACATGCAGTACTAATTTAGTGTAAAATTAGATCATGAAAATATATGGTTTGAATTCACAGACGCAGAGTAATTGTGCAGATAGATCGCGTAACACTAAATTGTTCAACTAAAGAAGTTTCAATTTGTCCAACAGTCGCACATGAACTGAGTATAATGTCTATGCATTGTGATTTATAGGGATTTAAAGAGGTGTTGAGTCGATTCGATCACTCAAGGTAATTAGAAAAGTCATTTAAATGCAAATTTTAGTGATGCAGTTAGGGATTTATTACTATTTTGAAGTAAGTTATCCAACACTGCTTATTAAAACATAAATGCAAATGACATCACAAGTCATAGGGCGCAATGAAGATATGCATTTATATAATGGTAATAATAACTAAACTCTAAAAAAAATGCTGGATTACTTCAACTCAACGTTTGTATAGTTTTAGCGTACACTTTTATAATTATCAATGTTAAAAGCAGCTGTGCTTTTTAATATTTTGTGGAAATGTTTTATCTGAACTTTATGATTTATTATAATTTTATTGATATTTTTATCTTTACTGCCAGTAAATGAATGCATCCTTGATTATCATATGTATTTTTCCCTTACCAAACCCACATTTTTGAAAGGAAAGTAACGCAAATACTTTTCACTAAACAAGCGTTTCGAGGCATGTCTGAATAGACTTGTGGTGGAATTCCGCATTTCAGTTCAATATCCTAACAATAACAACAATTAATTATTTGAATCCAAAATTGGGTAAAAATATGGACAAACCCCTAAAACATTTGAAATGAATTCAAACTTCTTAATACATAATAATAATAAATAAATAAATCACCAGCCTTTTTTTGTGTGTGCTTTAGCATCCATGCCTCTAAAATGATAACATTTTTCAAAATATTTCTAAAATATCCCATCAATACGGTTCTGTTATTGACATAGATTTGTGTGGCTGTATCATTATTGTGTATAGTTACTGTCCTTAGTTATTGTGCAAGCAGTCCTTAAAGGGATAGTTCACTAAAAATGTCATTTGGCTATTAATTTACACTTCAAATTAAATGTAAAAAATAAATGAGCTGAAACTGTAGTCATCGGTGATAAAAAAAAATACATTATTTCAATGGCTACCAACACATTGAGAGTTACATAAATAGATACACAGCGCTCAGTATAAATGAGTACACCCTATTTTGTTGAAAATAATCTAATTTGTATCGATTTCTCCGTGAATATAGGTTTAAAACAGATTTATTAAACTGATATATTTATTAAAATAATACTTTAGTCACCGAACATCTTTAGAAATCGAAAGATAATACATTTTAATGCGTGCAAAAGAATTACAAACCACAAAATTTCAACACAAAATAGCACTTTTTTATTTTATTTTAATATTTTTCCCTAACATATTAATTTGTGCAACAACCTTTTGGACCGTTATCGTACGTTATTTTATTAGATTAGCTCCAGATTTAGCTTCATTATTGACCAATCTAATGTATAATATAATATTATATAGCTTCCTATAGAAAAGAGAGATTTTCTGAGGGGTGTACTCATATATGCTGAGGAACATATAATGAATACAATAGCTTTTAACAATACTATTGATTTTCCTTTGCCTGTATGCTTTTCCCCAACGCAGCTTAGGATGAATTCAGGATATTTATATTGCCATCATTATCATTGTCTGAGTGACATTAGTGTAGATGATATAAACATCTCTTTAATTCCTCGTGCTGATATCAATCTGAAGATTTTTAATAGTTATTTTGGACGCCGCTGTGTGTGAAGTACACATATATACGAAACGCCATTCCCCCAGTTTTGCTCTTACCACATTGAGAAAGACTTGACTTGATGAGTGACTCAATTGGCCCCTGCCGTATCTCCAAGCAGAAGAGTTTCCACCTGACGCCGAGCGCGTAGTCCCAATCCCAGAGGAAGACTTTGAGATATCAGCAAACCAGCGGCGCAGGAGGTCACCTCCGGAGACCGGATCTAAAAGGGAAGCGTGGTAAACAAACGAAACAAAAAAGGCGGGAAAATCCATCCTCTCATTTTTGTTGGCATTTCAAATGGCATGTACAGATCATTAAACCCTTATAAACCTGTGTGGAATCATGCGTAAATTTCATAATATGGCTTCTTTCTGTTTCCATTTGTACTCCATTGCTTGTAAAAACCGCATCGGATATAAGTGTGCGATCTGAAATCATTGACGTGTCCCACATCGCAGCGAGCAGTTTGATAATTTATGAACATTTGAAGGCTTTCCAACAAGAAAAAACAAAAGATCATCGCCTCTTGTAGCCGTCTGCATATTCATCCATCATCATTTATGTGCAAATACACATTAGTTATTCATTTCTGTCTTCATTCACCTGAGAGATCGTCTTTGTTTTGTGTGTGTGTTAACATCTGCAGTAAAACATGCCCTCCATCATCATCTTATAAATCAGATATTGATCATGTTTGATTGAACCTCACAGCTGATTTTTGTTTTACCACAGGTGGAATTGCATGTCTGTGCTGTATATTTAGTATGATTTCTTATTTGTAGTTTTTGTTTTGTTTTTTAATCCAGAATATAGTTGTTGTAATTGTTGTTTTTATCATTATCGAATGCAGTTTTTGGCATTTGCGCGCAAGACTATCGATATAGTTATTGCTGCTTGATGTTTATAACTGCCCATTGTGAATTCCACTGCCTTATTTTCTTATTTATTTCTGAAACAGAGGAGGCATTTTTCAATAAAACTACTGAAAATATGATCTGTGCCATTTGTCTGTGTGTGTGAGATTTATATTTTATTGCTTGTGTCCTTTGATGCCTTTTTTTTTAACCACAACTCAAAAAAAAAAAAATTAAATGAGCTAAAGCGACACAATTCTTGAGAGTTTTGGGGAAAACCTATTTGTTTTATGTTCAGTTTACTTAATTATTATTATTATTTTTTTTACAATCACTCAAAAAAAAACTTTTTTAAATGAGCTGAAATGACACAATTGTTTCGATTTTTTTGGGAAAATTGTTACGTTTTTTTTTTAACCATCACTCAAAAAAATAAAACTTAAAATTACCTGAAATGACAATTCTTGAGATTTTTTTGGGGGGTAAACTTGATTGTTTTATGTTCAATCCACTTAATAGTTTTTTTTGTTTGTTTTAACCAACATTTAAAAAAAACCTATTTAAAATGAGCAGAAACGATACAATTATTGAGATTTTTTTTTGGGAAACTTGATTGTTTTATGTTCAGTTGGTTTAATACCTAATGGTTAAATTTTTTTACTAAAAAAAACAACCTGAAACGACACAAATCTTGAGATTTTTGGGAAAACTTGATTGTTTTATGTTCAGTTAGTTTAATACCTAATGGTTAATTTTTTTTACTAAAAAAACGTATAAAAAATAACCTGAAACGACACAAATCTTGAGATTTTTGGGAAAACTTGATTGTTTTATGTTCAGTTTACTTAATAGTTAAATTTTTTAAGCAACTCTCAAAATAACTTATGAAAATGAGCTGAAACTACTATTGGGAAAACTTTGTTTTGTTCAAATCACTTAATAGTTTTTTTTTTTTTTTACCAACACTCAAAATCACTTATTAAAATAAGCTGAAACAACACATTTCTTGAGATTTTTTTTGGAAAAACTTGATTGTTTTATGTTCAATCCACTTAACCTCCTAGGGCTTAGTGGCCACATATGTGGCCAGCACATTTTAGCTCTTATGTCCACAATTGTATACTTTGACTTTGATATACTGCAACTGTTTTGTAGCATATGAAATATCCAAAATACTACTTTTAACAAAAACTGTGTATTTGTTTTTACTTTCTGACAGTCAAAACATGTTCAAAAAATATGTGCATGTGTTATTATAAAACTTTGTTTTATGTTCAATCAACTTAATCCTTAATAGTTTTTTTAAAGTTTTTTTTTAATAATCACCATGAAAACGTATTTAAAATGAGCTGAAAGAACCCAACTCAATAGTAACGTTCCTAATGCTAACATTTTTTAAATGTTCCGACAAAAACACAATGATAACGTTTTTATCCTAACGTTATATCATTCCATTTATAATATTCCATTTTTATATCAGTCAATGGTAACTTTTCTAATGCTAACATTTTTAATATGTTCCAACAAAAACATGATAGTGTTTTTATAATATTCTATTAATAACTCAATGGTAACGTTTCTAATGCTAACAATTTTAAAGTGTTCAGACAAAAACACAATGATAACGTTTTTATAATGTTCTATCAAAAACTCAATGGTAACTTTCCTAATGCTATTATTTGTAAAATATTCCAACAAAAACACGATAGCGTTTTTATAATATTCTATTAACAACTCAATGGTAACGCTTCTAATGCTAACGTTTTTAAAATGTTCCAGCAAAAACACAACGATAACGTTTTTATAATGTTCTATTAACAGCTCAATGGTACCGTTTCTAATGCTAACGTTTGTAAATGTTCCAACAAAAACACAATGATAACGTTTTCATAACGTTTTATAAACAACTCAATGGTAGCGTTTCTAATGCTAACAATTTTAAAATGTTCTGACAAAAACACAATGATAACGTTTTTATAATGTTCTATCAAAAACTCAATGGTAACTTTCCTAATGCTATTATTTTTTTAAATATTCCGACAAAAACACAGCGTTTTTATGATATTCTATTAACAACTTAATGGTACCATTTCTAATGCTAACGTTTTTAAAATGTTCCAACAAAAACACAAGCTAAGGTTTTCATAACGTTCTGTTAACAACTCAATTGTACGGTTTCTAATGGTAACGTTTTTAAAATATTCCGACAAAAACCCAATGATAACATTTTGATAATGTTTTATAAACAACTCAATGGTATCGTTTCTAATGCTAACTTTTTCAAAAATGTCACAACAAAAACACAGTGATAACGTTTTTATAATGAACTTTTAACAACTCAGTGGCAATTTTTCTAATGCTAACGTTTTTAAAATGTTTCGACAAAAACTCAATGATAACATTTTGATAACATTTTATAAACAACTCAATGGTAACGTTTCTAATGCTAACATTTTTAAAAATGTTCAGACAAAAACACGATAACGTTTTTATCCTAACGTTAATATATCATTCAATTTATAACTCAATGGTAACGTTTTTAATACTAACGTTTTTAAAACATTCCCCCAACAACACAATGATAATGTTTTTAGAATGTTTATTAATTACAAATAATGTTAAAGACACGTTCTACAAACATTATGCAAGAATGTTTTTTAATAACTTTGAAAGAACCATTAGAGAACGTTACAAGAATGTTTCTTGTTAGCTGGGACCTCCATCTGCTATTGGTAAGTTTAAATCAATCTAACAAAAAATAAATAAATGTCAACAGTCGCTGCCTTGACAGTGCTGTAATAATTAATTGAGTTATATCTTCAGAACAATGCAGTTTCCATATTTAACGGCCTATTTAATAGCCTTCAAACACCTCCTCCGCCTGCTATTGGTAAGTTTGAATCGATCTGAAATAATCAGACTGAATAATCACTAAAATCTGTCGGCAGGAAAAAAAAACGTCATCAGTTTCTCCCTCGAAAGCACTGTAACAAATAATCGCATTATATCTTCAGACCAACGCAGCTCGTTTTCTTCTGATGCCACATTTGCATTGTGTTGCATTCAAGTATTTTGATCATTTTGATAACGTTCTATTAACAACTCAGTGGTACAGTTTCTAATGCTAACATTTTTAAAAATGTTCCAACAAACACAGTGATAACGTTTTTATAATTTTTAACAACTCAAATAGTACCGTTTCTAATGCTAACGTTTTTAAAATGTTCCGACAAAAACACAAATGATAACATTTTGATAACGTTCAATTAACAACTCAGTGGTATCGTTTCTAATGCTAACATTTTTAAAAATGTTCTAAGAAAAACAGTGATAACGTTTTTGTAATGTTCTTTTAACAACTCAATGGTACAGTTTCTAATGCTAACGTTTTTCAAATGTTCCGACAAAAACAATAACATTTTGATAACGTTCTATTAACAACTCAATGGTAACATTTCTAATGCTAACATTTTTTAAAATGTTCAGACAAAAACACGATAACGTTTTTATCCTAACGTTAATATATCATTCAATTTATAACTCAATGGTAACGTTTTTAATACTAACGTTTTTAAAACATTTCCCCAACAACACAATGATAATGTTTTTAGAATGTTTAATAATTACAAATAATGTTAAGGACACGTTCTACAAACATTATGCAAAAACGTTTTTTGATAACTTTGAGAGAACCATTAGAGAACGTTACAAGAATGTTTCTTGTTAGCTGGGACCTCCATCTGCTATTGGTAAGTTTAAATCAATCTAACAAAAAATAAATAAATGTCAACAGTTGCTGTCTTGACAGTGCTGTAATAATTAATTGAGTTATATCTTAGAACAATGCAGTTTGCATATTTAATGGCCTATTTAATAGCCTTCAAACACCTCCTCCGCCTGCTATTGGTAAGTTTGAATCGATCTGAAATAATCAGACTGAATAATCACTAAAATCTGTCGGCAGGAAAAGCCCGCCATCAGTTCCTCCCTCGAAAGCACTGTAACAAATAATCGCATTATATCTTCAGACCAACGCAGCTCGTTTTCTTCTGATGCCACATTTGCATTGTGTTGCATTCAAGTATTTTGATCAAATTACGCACAAACTCATCTGCGTCACATTGCAGGCCAGGAGATTTGATCTTTGCCGTCATTGTAATCCTGGAACTAAATTTCACGTTACACGAAAAAAAAAATATTAAACGCATGTGTGTCCAAAAGGCTCTTTCTGCCATCAGGAACCACTTCAAGATGGACTGGAAGCTTCTATTAGAAGCTCCATTGATTTACAGCCAAAAAATGTTGCATAATAGCCCACATTTAATGCTGTTCAGACACATGAATGTGTCCGCCATCCAGAGAACTTCACTGATTTAGAGAAGCGTCTCATAACTGAGCAGTTTCCAGCCGCGCCAGTCTGGAATTTAATTGGAAAGGTATGATGGATCTGACGGTATACAGAAGTGTAACGCTCTTTTAAACGCGTTTGAAGTCCATCCAGACATGCCATTGAGAAGAATGCATCGTGACCTCTGATGCTGTCAAAATATAAAACACATTATCACTGAGAGTCAGGGGTCTTAAAATGACCTGAAGCACGAATTCAAGAGAGCTGAAATACTGTCAAAACAATATCTGTTACTTTAGTTTCCGTATTTCGTGTTTACTGTTTATTTACGTTTGTGTATTACATGTTGATCTCGGCTCTGTCGCCTTTTGATGTTGAAAGTTCAAGTCTGCAGTTTAACAAAGTGATTTTTGATGCCATTTTAGTAGTTTGAAATGATATAATACAGTATATAGAAAAATAAGTCTGTAAAATAACAGATTGTGTACTGGAAGTTTATTAATAGATTCTTGCAGAGTAAAATACAACACCAACACAGACAATATAGCACTTTAAACTATTAAAAATGCTCATAAAAGTCAAGTTTTCAAAGTTAAAAGTTGTTTCTAGCTAAATTTGCACGTTGTTAGCATGTTTCTAACATGAATTAACATGTTGTTAGCATAATTCTAGCTCAGTTTGCACATTTTTAACATGTTTAAACACGAATTAGCAGTAACTAGCATGATTTGAGCACAAAGTAGCATGTTGTTAGCAAGAAAACTCCGGTTTCCCCCACAGTCCAAAGACATGTGGTTTAGGTGAATTGGTTAGGCTATGCTACGTAAAACACATGCTGGATAAGTTGGCGGTTCATTCCACTGTGGCGACCCCAGATTAATAAAGGCACTAAGCTGACAAGAAAATGAATGAATGAAAGCATTAACACCCATAGTGTGAAAAACAAATATTATAATTACAGGTTTTCAGCATTCTTCAAAATTATGGGAACTCAAAGTTTTGGAAGCTCTTGAAGGAGATTAAATAGTGAGTACACTTTTGGGTGAAGTATCCCAAGAAGAACACAAGAGTGACTTCATATGACAATATGCAAATGAGGGCAGATTTACGAACAGGCTGTTCTTTGCAGTATGCTGACCTCAGTGCATCTGTTTGATCTCCAGTGTTACTTCATTTATAATAAAACATGTGCAGAACATCTTTTTGTCAGACGCATTGGAGAAGGTCTTAACTTCAGTCAGATCCTTCTCCAGTCAATCGATATGTTCATATGACATAATTTGAGTTTTGATATTATTAGGCTACGTTTGAGAGGACTTTAGGCTATTTTAGGGCTACTTTTGACAGCCGTTGGGCTAGTTCTACTGCACTGAACTATTTGTTTGTTTGTTTGTTTATTTATTTATTTATTTATTTAAATTAAATTAAATTAAATTAAATTTTATGGCGCCACGGTGGCGTGGTGAGTAGCACATTCGCCTCACAGCAAGAAGGTCGCTGGTTCGAGCCCTGGCTGGGTCAGTTGGCATTTCTGTGTGGAATTTGCATGTTCTCCCCGTGGTCGTGTGGGTTTCCTCCGAGTGCTCCGGTTTCCCCCACAGTCCAAAGACATGTGGTACAGGTGAATTGGGTAAGCTAAATTGTCTGTAGTGTGCGAGTGTGAATGAGTGTGTATGGATGTTTCCCAGAGATGGGTTGCAGGTGGAAGGGCATCCGCTGCGTAAAACAAATGCTGGATAAGTTGGCGATTCATTCCGCTGTGGCGACCCCAGATAAATAAAGGGACTAAGCCGACAAGAAAATGAATAAATTTTAATTAATTAATACATTTATTTATTTATTTATTTATACATTTATATATTTATTTTATTTAATTCTATTTCATTTTAATTTATACATTAATTTTCTTTCAGCTTAGTCCCGTTATTTATCAGGGGTTGCCACAGAGGAATGAACCGCCAACTATTTCAGAAAATGTTTTATACAGTGGATGCCCTTACTGCGAAACACCCACACACTCTCACATGCACTCTCATACACTACGGCTAATTTAGCTTATTCAATTAATCTATAGTGCATGTGTTTAGACTGTGGGGGAAACCGGAGCACCCGGAGGAAACTCACACCAACATGGGGAGAACATGCAAACTCCACACAGAAATGTCAGGACTTCAGCCAGGACAACCAGCAACTTTCTTGCTGTGAGGCCACAGTGCTAACCACTGAGCCACCATGCCACCATTTATGTATGCATGTATGTATGTATGTATGTATACATGCATGTATGTATGTATTTACTTATTTGTTTGTTTGTTAATTTGTTTCTTTTTTGCTTGTGCAATTACTTATTTTTATTTATTACATTTTATTTTTATTTATTTATTTGTTTGTTTTTTTATGTATTTATATTTACTTACTTTTATTTACTCTTTTATTTATTTTATTCTGTTTTTTTTTTCTTAAATATTGATCAAAAATACAAAGGTACAGTATACAACAAAGGCACAAACCCTAGTAACAACAAAAGACAGAGAACAGAACAAGGCAAAACAAGAAAAAAAAAATACATGTTAAATAAATTTGGAAAAAAAAGCAGCCAGGGTTAATATAAACACAATATAAAATCAAAGTCCCCAAATAATCTATTTCTATTAAAACAAATGGACAAAAAGTCACAGAGAATAAAGTCGACTGCATAGAAAAGAGTGGTAACCAACTTAGCTTTAGCCAACACAGGCTCATTCTGAAAATGAAGCCCCCTATACATTTCTAGTGATCGTGAATTATGTAACCAGAAGTACGTATAGCTGCATTTAGTTTTAAAATGAATCCTCCTTTTCGTGCT
This sequence comes from Danio albolineatus, assembly GCA_903798035.1. Classification (NCBI taxonomy): domain Eukaryota; kingdom Metazoa; phylum Chordata; class Actinopteri; order Cypriniformes; family Danionidae; genus Danio; species Danio albolineatus. The sequence continues at coordinate 1,758,376 of CAIGQQ010037999.1, read as the reverse complement.
TACTTGCTGGCTGCTTACCTCTGTATGGACGGCTTTCCCACTGTTACCAGTTTGTCTAGTGGCTTGCCATGTACGTCATCGGACTTCGAGACGTAGAGCGGACTGTACCGAGACAACAGGATTTTGAGTCTAGTGAAGAAACAGCAGAAAGCAGGTAAGACAAAAACAGAAGCCAAAACATTAAATAAACAAGTAAATAACAAGGTGAGAATGTGGTAAAAATCTGAAAACGTGGTAAAAATCAGGCGAGGGTTTTTCTTTTTTTCTGACTGTTGGTTAGAATTAGGGGGTGGGTGGGTCAATCGGTGCTTTAAAAAAAATATTCTTTGTGTTTAGGGAAGAGATGGGTCGGTCAATCGGCAGCGTATGTCAGCTGACTTGAGATGCTGAGAGGAGTTGACTGTGACGATGGGGTTTGAGTCTGGCGAAGAACAAATCCAAAAAAGCAAATAAGACAAAAACAGAATCCAAAAAATAAACGGGTAAAAAAAATAGGGTGAAAATGTGGTAAAATCTAAAAAAAAACGTGGTAAAAATGAGGCCAGGGCTTTTCTTTTTCTGGATTGCTTTTGAAAACACTATTGGTTGGGTTTAGGTAAGGAGGAGGGTGGGTCAGTCGATTAGTCAGTCAGTCAGTCTGTCAGTCGAAAGCGGCCTTTGGTGGATTTTACGTGAGAACAGCAGGCACGAATGGCACTCGCAAGAGAAATTTGAGATCTGAAGAAGTGTACACAGCGGCTTCTGGTGGATTCATGAAAACAAAAACTGCAAAAACTGCCAAAAAAAAAAAAAACATAGCTCTTGGGATGTATTTGGTGCTCTCCAGAAATGTATATAGGGGTACATTTTCAAAATGAGCCTGGGTTGGCTTTAGCATTGCTGGCGGTAGAAATTGTGTCCTAATAATATTTCAAATTTGCAAAACTATACTAAAAAACATCAACTACACACTGTAAAAAATGTAATGACAAAATGTCATGACAATAAATAACCAATTTTAATATCTAACTAGCTTTAGCTAATTGTAATAAGCTAACACACTACATTTTGAAGTTATGCAAAGTTTAACTGTTTAGTTCAAGTTTATTTTTAGTCAGTTTGATTGATTAAGTTGGTATGATCAGACAAGTTCATTTGATTCAACAACAAAAAATATAAGGTAGCAAGATTTTTTTTCTTTTACAGCGCATGTAAATTAATGGTGCAGTAGGTGATCTGCCTAAATGCTAACCGGTTAGCCTAATATCTTTCAAATACAACTAGGCATGGGACGATAACCGTTTTTAATGTATACCGCGGTTTTGGAAAGTCAAGGTTTTCATACCGCCAAAATTTTCTGCTATACCGTTCCTGAGGTATGAGTAAGATTTTTTTATTAACATTTTTTCTGTTTGTTTTTTAGGTGTAAATTGGAAAGACATCTGTGTTTTTGAAATGAATGAAGACCGCAGAAGTCAATGATTCATTTGAATTATTCAGCCTGACATGTTTACTGCCCCAAAATACTTTAAAAGTTTCTCAAAATAAAATATATTGTGTTCAAAGGGGAAAAAGGTTTTGTTTTTTAGCCAGACATTTAAAAATAATATATTTTAGAGCAGTAAACACAATACCGTCATACCGTGAAACCGTGATATTTTTATCCAAGGTTATCATACCGTCAGAATCTTATACCTGCCCATGCCTAAATACTACCCCTCCCCTGCCATCTTAAGCCATGCCTAGGCCCACATGGAATCTGCGCGCGCAGAATTCCGCAGATTTTTGGCCCATTATTGATTCTATTTTTTTACTGGTGTAAATTTATATTTATTCCGTTTTCAAATTAATTTCAGTAATAATATTGACTAATATGAAAATATTCATATTGTTTATTTACAATACAGTTTGTAAAGTAATATTTTCTGTCTTTTAGTAGAGATTTGATTCGAGAGACTTGCTTTGTTTACTAAATAAAGTGGATCTATTTGGATTCACATTGTAAACATTAATCACAAGTTAAAAAGGTATTACTTTTTATTTTAAATATGATTTTTTTTGTTATGATGTTCCTAAAATAATTACGCATAAATCCGCACATTTTTAACAAAATACTCCGCAGAAATAGTAAAAAATGTTCGCAGATTCCGTCTGGCCCTAGCCATGCCTCCTGATATCATAAACGTGCTCATAAAAGATGACAGAGATCCACTAGATCATGCCATACGCCAGTTAGAAAACTTTACAGTACTTTATAATACTACAATTCTAAATGAAAAACTGTATTATATCTAGCATGTATTCAATTGTGTAGCAAGCAAAACTTGTCATAATGTGCATTATTTCATGCATGCAACGATTGGCGGTCTCACTCTCTCACATGCTTTGTCCTAAAGCGACTACTGTATGCTTAGTGGTTGACTGGCGGCGTGCAAAAATTACACGTATTACTAAACCATGCTTACATGCTATTTCAGAATCTTCAAAGTAGCATAGTAAATAATATAGGTAGCACAGGTTGTCAGTTTAAAAATGAAACAATGTGAATATTAAAGCAACTTCACCTCAGTAAAGCAGGCTAGGCAGAATAGTGATTGTAATTTCCCTCAAGCATCCACTGGCACAAGTGGTTTCTGTGATTCAGGTTTATTTGATGGCTTTTTCCCCAAATCCACCGTGAAAACTAAACAATAAATACAAAACGAATAAACTTAATACAAAACAAAACATACATAAAACAAACAAACAAACAAACCTTAGAAACTTCAAACACAAAACACAAATAGAAAGCAAAATACCTCGTTGGCTGCATGCTATATGACAGAAATTGTCTTGAATCCTCCTTAAGTTTCTTGTTCGAGTCCTTTGCAGTCGATACATCCATTGACGAGCACATGCAAACAGTTCGCCGATCGCTTGCTTACAGGAAGTGAGAACCTTACCTGCAAAGGTTTCAAAATAAAAGTCCCAAACCAAATAACAAAATAAATTCACAAATAATAACGTAACTTATTTTCTAAACAAAAAAATTATTAATAAACACAAACAAATTGTATACATAATATACAACATAACAGCAAACAGTTACAGTGATGTTTACTGATGTTTTCTTGTTAAACTATATCAAAATGTACATTATCGATGCTGTAAAACATACCTGCCAACACTCCATTTTTGCCCGGGAGTCTCTTGTATTTTAGACCGAAAAAAAACAAAAAACAAAACAACACCACACTCCTGTAATTTTGGTACAGTAACCGATCGCAGCGGATGCCCAATACCTGGTGCATGATAAAGTTACTAACACCACAGTACAGTTACTTTCCTATCCCGGTTCTCAACAGTGTTATTCAGAGATTTCATCCCTGAACACCCCCTACCGCTTCCCCCAAATCACCAAGCTCCCTCCCCGTTCTCCCGGATTCATTCATTTTCTTGTCGGCTTAGTCCCTTTATTAATCTCATTGCCACAGCGGAATGAACCACCAACTTATCCAGGATATGTTTTACGCATGTAAACATCCATACACACTCGTTCACACACATACACTATGGACAAATTTAGCCTACCCTGTACCACATGTCTTTGGACTTGTGGGGGAAACCGGAGCACCCGGAGGAAACCCACTCAAACACGGGGAGAACATGCAAACTCCACACAGAAATGCCAACTGACCCAGCCGGGGCTCGAACCAGCGACTTTCTTGCTGTGAGGCGAACGTGCTGCTCACTACGCCACCGTGGCACCATTCTCACAGATTTTCAGAGACAAATGTTGGCAGGTCTGCTATAAAAACTGCCGTCTGTGTCCACGTGTTCGCTGCACACGCAAACGGCAGATCTGTGTGAACAAAGGTGCACTGTTTTACAAATCTACTTTTGCTGACAGAAGTTTGAGCTACTCATAAGAATAATGCGAATTATCGGCCTGACAATATTTAATTGGATGAACATTTTTTAGTCTTTTGCCTTACCCAGAATAAAAAAATACTTATTCCATGGTCTGTTGAAATTCTTGATTCTGATTGGCTGGTGGGTGTGGTATATTTCGTTGAAACGCACAGGTAGTTCCAGTCAGTTTTGATCACAGTTGGAAATAAATGCGCTTTTCCCAAATGTTTATAGTTACTATAACAACTCGCATGTGCTGAGCATGAAACCAATGAGGGCTGTTAATGGCGAACGGGGAAATCCACAAAATTGGAAAAATACTCATAAACTGTGTCACAAAATCAAGTTTCAAGAGTTTTTCAAGTGAGAATATAATTATTTTAAAGCCGAATCGGCAGTTTGTGTGTATGAAAAGCGTGTTTTAAAAAATGTTGGAAGCTCCAGGCGGTCAGCGGCAGCTCCACGAACGGCTCCCCCCGAGGGAAGCTTTATGTCGGCCAGAGCATCTCCCGCTGCTGGATCTAATCTCGTGCATCTCTGTTGTTAAAACAGGATATATAATTAATCTTTGGTGTATCTAACGGTCAGTCTCTGGACATATGAACCTATTATTTTTTTTCTCAGGTGTATTTTTTGGCAGATCACAAAGATAAGTTTCATAATTAATCTATGAGCGTAAATAATGTAATATTACACTGATCCTGCGTGTTTGGCTGATTGCTTTTGTTTTAAAGAATATAAATAAAGCAGAATGTTCTCCTACTTGTCCTGATATGCGTTTCTTTTCCTAAATTTCCCTACATATTTATAACAGCAGAGATTTCAGAAATAGGCTCTGGCTGCTTTCTCTTCATAATACGTATTTCCTAAAGCGTATTTAATTGATATGGTTCTTTTTAGATGTATAATAATATTAATATTGTATGTTCATTATGAAATGTAAATCGTAGCCCAGCTTCCGCAGTATTATTGTTAAGAGATATACATACAGATCCTCCCTCATGCCCTCATCAGAGATGTGATACGTAAAAAAGTAGACAAAAGAAACGTGTGACTGAGAACTTGTCTGGAAACACACTCCAGGTGTGACTGGGAATGTCTTATTTTTCCACCTCATATCAGGTATAAACAGCACGCAGATGCTCTCTCTCTCTCTCTCTCTCTCTCTCTGCCCGTCAGTCTGTCACAGCTGATTCAGTGGAGGGACTAGAAAATCTAATATCTAAAAATGGACAAAAATTCGGACAAATATTACCCAGCAAACAGAAAAACTAGTTATATATAGTTAAATATAGGCCTACCTTGGCAAATGACCATAGAATAAGCGGGATAATCAACGGCTTGCCGTGCGTTAAAGGATTTTAATGCACTTCGCGGAGGCGACCAGACTCCGCTGCGCATCGTGTGGTCCTTTGCCTCCACGTCGTGCATTAAAATTCTTTAACGCATGGCAAGCCGTTGATTATCCCTTACATAAATACATTCAGATCATTTACTTTTATCAGCACAACAACGAATATTTCTGAAGACAATCACCTACTGCACCGTTAATGTCAATGTAAAGCGCCTGCCTTTTATGCAGCTTGACTAAATCATTGGGTTTAAATCAAAACAAATGAAGCATGTCGAAAAATACACGTTGTCGGGTTCATGAATGATCACAGAACTGTCAATTTTGGCAGAACAACTCCATGTTGAACAAACCGCCAGTGGCACAACTGATGAATGCATAATAAAAGCCTCCCTCTGGGAAAGAGCAGGCCATCACTGCCCACAGATTTAAGACAAATTTAAGAGTTTTATGTGAGCATGTTATTCACTTAAACCCTGGATCATCACACAACTGAAGAAAGAGAGAGAGAGAGAGAGAGAGACTCGAATCTCCTGCTGGGAGCTTTTCAACACTCATATATGACCGTTTCCAAAACCCAGAGGGGTAAAGTCGGGGGGAAAAAAAACCACTATTATTTTCAGACCCTTTTTCGCAGAGCTCAAACTCATATTGAAGCCACGGCCAAACATGAGTTCATGGAAAAGAAAGCAGGAGGATTCTGGCAGAATTTTCTGCACAAAACGCTCCAATTAGATGCAGTATGTGTGCTTGTCTGCAGAAATTAGTATCTTGATATTCATATACCCACATACATTCAGAACTCAAGAGTTCACACTTAGCTGATGATTGATTATAAAGCTTGTTTGGCATGCTGTCCCGGGAGAGAGCCCTGAGCTCATAAGATCCTCGAGCCCGGGGCTCCCTCCCTTTTGCAAGGCGAGAGGAGAGTTTGAGCTCAGGTAGATCTGGAGAACTCCCTTGCTGGTAGCTAATGAACGGATAGTGATTGCTATGAAAAGATAACTAACTAGCAGCATGTCTATGGTGCCTATTTGGAATAGTCAATTAACTTAAGTTGCATGTTTTTGGACGGTGGAAACCCACGTGAACCCAGGGGAAACCCACGTGAGCATGGGGAGAACGTGTAAACTCCACAAAGAAACGTCAGCTGGCTTGGTAAAGACTAGAACCAGTGACAGAACTAGTGACAAACCGCTGTTTGTTTACCTTCAAGCTCCGCTTCAGTTGCTGGACGCGTGTGCCAACACACTCCCATATTATGTACATCTCGACATGTGAAAGTGTTCCTCCATATGTTTTCATTGATGTTGTTCACAATACTTCTCCATCCACAGAGTTTTTTATGCAGTCAAATCTGTGAACATTTAGCTGCGGTTCGCGCTTCTGCCTTTGGATGTCTCTGGGACAAAGCAGCTGCATGAATGCGAAAGCTTTAAATAAAAGTGAAACCATCAACAAAAGTCTGACCTCAATTATGTTTACAAATACAAGCGCAGCCGTTTAGAGCTCATTTCTGGTTAATGATGTCAGTATTTACTGCTATTTTGGAATGGATGTGTGAATGTTTTTTACTGGAAAAATTCCGGAACGTCCTCGCCTGTGTGAACAGCGCTTATTTGAATTTACCGGTAAAGTCATTGCTGGTATCGATGTGTGAAAGAGGCTATCGGCTTTTACAGACTTATCTTAGCAAAGCCTACAGTGAACGAAGTTTGAGGACAACAAAAAATGCATCTAGGTTAATGAGATCACAAACGCTTCAGGTTAAGCGTATACACCCCAAAGAAGCATGGTCAGAGTAATGTAATGTTATTGCAGAGAAAGCTAAAATGTTGTCCAAACGCTGCTTCCACAGAGCTTCTTCTGTTTCTGTGTTCTGTGCTCCCAAAAGAGAAGTGCTTACAATTAAACTATATATATATATATATATATATATATATATAACAAGAATTAGACAAAGGACACCTTCCAGAATCTTCTAGCTTCCATCTCAGGGCTGCTCCAGGAGCAGCTCCAACCAGAATAGATGTAGCTGTGGATTGTGAACCACAACCTGTAAGTATTTTTCTTTGTTAAAATTGATCTCTTGGATGCACAGTTTTTATAGTTAACGGTTAACATTTTCTGTCTGATACAGGCTCAAACTAATACGGATAACAGCTGCTCTGACTGACAGTATTAACACAGCAAAGGCAAAGCACGTGTTTGAGGAGGAGTGACACTTTTTCTAGTGACGTGGAGCCAATCTGCGAATCACAGCACATTATGTTAGCTGACCAATCAGAGCCTCTCGAGGGCAGGCTTTCGGAAGAACTAGGAAATACGACATTCGTTTTCATGTTAGCTGATTAGATGTATATAATCAAAGATACATGAAAAAAAATAACGTGATTTTTCACAAACGAAGCATGCACACATTGCTTTGCATCTTATAAACAGAACCAAGCCTTAAAAATACACTGTGGACCTTGGTTTATCATAGGTTAGGGTAATTAGACAAGTCATTATATAACAATGGTTTGTTCTATCAATCGAAAACAAATATTGTTGAAGGGGGCTACCATAAAATGATTTTTAAAAAGTTAAAAACTGCTTTTATTCTAGCCAAAATAAAACAAATAAGACTTTCTCCAGAAGAAAAAAATATTATAGGAAATGCTGTGAAAAAATACTGAATCTGTTGAACATTACTTGGGAAATGCAAATAAAATAAAATAAAATAAAATAAAATAAAATAAAATAAAATAAA
>CAIGQQ010037999.1:1726303-1743637 GCA_903798035.1 Danio albolineatus | reverse complement strand
ATATATATATATATAGTGGGTTTGTATGGTGGGTTTGTGACGGAAAAACTGACATTTGTGAAAATTTCTGAAAGTCAAATTGAATTACAGTAATAAAGGTTTTTCTTTTGATATGGTTTTCAAATATATTAATACTTTTATTGAGCAAAAATGCATTACGCTGATCTGAAGTGACAGGAAAGACATTTATGATGCGTTTATTTCCACTGTTCTTTTGTTTCCTAATAATAATGCTAAAAAAATATCTGGCAGAAGGATGGATGGATGGATGGATGGATGGATGGATGGATGGATGGATGGATGGATGGATGGATGGATGGATGGATGGATGGATGGATGGATGGAAGATAGATGGATGGATGGATGGAATGGAATGGAATGGATGATGGATGGATGGATGGAAGATGGATGGATGGATGGATGGATGGATGGATGGATGGATGGATGGATAGATTTGTCGTTTGTCGTTGCTATGGCCACCGTCAACTGTTCCGACACATGTGCGGCGGTCAAGTTTCAAAATAGTTCAGCTTTTGCCGCTGTGTGGATTAACATTGAATGTGTGTCATGGTTAAGAATAGAGCAATATGGTGGTGTTAAACTGCACTGCTTTAATACACCCCTGCATTGGGTTCACACATACACTCTGCACTCTGACTACTTCAACAACATTGATAAGCCGTGGTGGGCATTTCTCTCTGTCTCGCGCTGAATGCAGTCGACCAATCACAACCGAATGGGTCATTGGACCAATTAGCGCAGATTCGCGTCGCGCCAAGAAGGGGTTTGGGAACAAATGAATCACTGAACGAATCTTATGGGAGTAGTTGGGATAATTAGGTAAAAATTAATGCATATTATAAATGTAAGAAATATAATAAATGTAGACAATAAAAGTGTTTTTTGGCCTTGCGCGCATATCAAACTATTGATGGAGACCCCCAAAACCAAAATATGACATTTTTAATGCATAATAGGGGCTCTTTAAAGAGCATGTTTAAATGTTATGTTGGCCATATTGCACCATCTTTATGATAGGGTCCTTTTTTATTTAGAGTGCATAACTATATCCCTAACTGTAATCCTAAACTTAACATAAACTGTAAACCTATTCCTCAAATCTGATTGGCTTATTGGAGTGTTGTTCCAGGATTAACATGACAGCATGTTGTCCTACGTTTTTTCTCTTCTCGGCTCCAGACTGCTGTTGTCTTTTCCCGGGCATAGAGCTGCAACTTGCATCAATTATAACGTTAATTATATGCTGCTAGCAGCCGCAAAGATAAGTTGACCGGGCCACGCCTCGCCTACGCAGCAATGCACGTACACAGAAAAAATTACGTCACATGCTTGTTTTTTCGTTCGTCATAAAATGAGTTTTTTTTTTACAAAAAATTATCAATACACATTTTATTTACACTCAGTTTATGTTACTATTATTAAGTAAATAATATATATATATTTTTTGAGCAACCAAAATGGTGCCCATCTCAGGAGTTGATGCCCTACGCAACCTGCGAACTCTGCGTATAGGGAGCAGCGGTACTGCCAACACACACAAATCTGTTAAAATCTCAAAAAAGTACTCCAGGGTGTCCTGAACCTTTAAGAAGACACATACAAAAATGAATGTAGGATAATGTTATCTTTGGAGAACTTCATGACCCCAGAGCTCTACATGTGTATATACAGATTGATGAAAGTTTAAAGTTTGCTACTTTTGAACTTTTTGTTTTATTCATTCATTCATTCATTCATTCATTCATTTTCTTTTCGGCTAGTCCCTTAGTCGCCACAGCGGAATGAACCGCCAACTATTCCAGCATATGTTTTACACAGCGGATGCCCTTCCAACTGCAATCCATCTCTGGGAAACATTCATACACACTCATACACTACGGACAATTTAGCATACCCAATTTACCAATACCGCATGTCTTTGGACTTGTGGGGGAAACCGGAGCACCCAGAGGAAACCCACGCAACCACGGGGAGAACGTGCAAACTCCACACAGAAACGCCAACTGACCCAGCCGAGGCTCGAACCAGCGACCTTCTTGCTGTGAGGCGAATGTGCTACCCACTACGCCACCGTGGCGCCTATTTGTTTTACAGTATTACAAAGTAAAACTTTCCATTCAGCTAATCCTCTTCTTCCATGCGTTCAAAATAATGAGAATATTTCCATCGCAGAAATGTAAGGTTCTTTCTTTCTTCCTATTCCTGCATTCTCTCATTGCGTGCGGGATTGACAATCATTTTAATTCAGCAATTTATTTTTTAATAAACTAAAATAAAAAGTAACTTGCATTTTTTAAAAAGCAGCTCAGATGTTATTACTTTATTTTTTAAAGTCATGTGTTACTTTACCCGTTACTTAGACAAGTAACATTAATACATAACTCGAGCTACTTGTAATGCATTACCCTCAACATTTTCTTGTTGGCTTAGTCCCTTTATTAATCCGGGGTCGCCACAGCGGAATGAACCGCCAACTTATCCAGCATGTTTTTTACGCAGCGGATGCCCTTCCAGCTGCAACCCATCTCTGGGAAACATCCATACACACTAATGCACACTCATACACTATGAACAATTTAGCTTACCCAATTCACCTGTACCGCATGTCTTTGGAATTGTGAGGGGAAACTGGAGCACCCGGAGGAAACCCACACAACCACGGGGAGAACATGCAAACTCCACACAGAAATGCCAACTGACCCAGCCAGGGCTCGAACCAGCGACCTTCTTGCTGTGAGGCGAACGTGCTACTCACTACGCCACCGTGGCGCCCCCCCCCAACACTGTCAAACACATAAAATGTATTATATATTCAGAGAAACTGAAAATGTTCAAGTGGTCTCTTTATTTGTTCCACTAGCTGTACATTTAGTGTTTTATTTTCTGGTACAAATGCTTAAAAATTCAAAATCTTGCTAAATCAAAACGCATTCACTTGGGAAGCTGAAAAATGTCTGTCAACGCAGGGAAGAAACAATCAGATTATTTCTCTCACCCCGCTGGCTAATGTTCCTTCTTGTTTTAAGTAAAAACGTACTTCACTTTGAGACATTTTCCAGAAAATCCCACATGTTATTCTGCTTTTCAAGCAAATTCATTGTGTCTCAATTATGTGTTATATATTTGTACTGAAACGACAAAAATACTGAGAAAGAAGTTGCCAACATATTTCTGCACAGGCAACTGCACTGTTCTCCTAGTTCCCTTTGAACCCCCTTGAAAATAACATTTTCCTTATACACTGGCTAGACATGGAATTTTGGTCAAAATTCAGCAACTGAACCTGTCACCACAGATTCAACTAAAAATCTTTCAAGAGTTGATGATTGATAATAAAGCTTGTTTATGATGCTGTCACGGGAGAGAGCTTATTTCCAGGTAGTGACGGAACTGAGGTGAGGTGTACTCACTAAGAGCTTGACTGTGGTATCAATTTTGGCCTGTTTCCACTGAGTGGTACGGTACGGTTCGGTACGCTTTTAAGGCCGTTTCCAATGTCTAAAAGCGTACCGAACCGAACCGTACCGTACCACTTTTTAGTCACCCTTTGCAAAGGGTCCCAAGCGTACCAAAGGGCGACGAAAAGGCGGAGCTAGACGCACAGCTGAACGCCATTGGCTTACAGAGATACGTCATTTGCTCACGCAACAAGCCAGAATGAAAACAAAAGACCCGCCATGTTTAATACACAGCCGAGAGACAATGCTCCGAAATAATATCAGCATATAATAACGAGCCATGGTCGACCCGAGCTTAAACAAACCTTGTCGTCGTCTTGAACGGCCACAGAGCTGAGAGAAGAGCAGATTGTTATGGGTTACGAGCCCATAAGCGCGAGGGCGAGTGCTTTCGCTTTGTCGCTTGTGCTCGCGTGCGCGTCAATATTTGAAATAACAAAGATCTTAACCTGGATTATTATAAACTGGGAATGACGGAGTTACTCTCTAACGAGAGAATAATGACGGAGAGGCTACATGTACTGGTGAAGATTACAGACACAGATGAGAGGTTTGCACAGACGGGGCTATATTTCGTATTGTTTTTGAACCTAAATAAGGCATACATGTCTGCTGTGTGTAGTTTTTCTGTAATTTGGTAACATCGGAGACTGTGTGGGGTTGTATGTGTTCATATTTGCTGCATTTATTTATTTATTTGATATAATCGCGGACCGTAGGCTATTTCGCATCAGTGATCTGCAGTTATAATCAGATCATGGTTAGTCAGTAATGACATTTTTACACCAGTGTTTATGTGTATAATAAAGCATCTGTTTTGTGAGAAGTGCTTCTCGTATGATTTGTGAACGACCCATAAAGCTTTACTGTAGACATTTCCTCGAGCGAAAATGACGTAGACAATCTTTCTGTCGTACACCACGCCCACCAAAAGAGTACCCTTTTGCAGTGGAAACGCAAGCCTGATAAAGGTGACCCGTACCGTACCGTACTGTACCAGTCAGTGGAAACGGGCCATTTGTGTGTTCAATTTACTTAGGGTGCGTGTTATTTGGACTGTGGGGGGAAACCGGAGAACCCGGGAAAAAACGACGCGAGCACGGGGAGAACAAGCGAAACTCTGCACAGAAATGTCATCTGGTTTAGTAGGGAATTAAACCAGAGGCATTCTTGCTGTGAGGCAAAATGCTAAACACTGGGCCGCCGTGTCGCCCATCTGAAAAGGAGGGAAAGTAGGGGTGGGTAGGGGGGGGGGGGGGGGTCTTCAAAACGAAGATGTTGAGATAAGAAAACTTTGGTTATTTATAGAGAATTAGGAATCATCTGATTGGATAATCGATTATGAGCTGACGCTGGTACAGCTGAGAACAATCATAAGCACTTGATCCTCTCGAAATTTGTTTATAAATAAAAACTTAACTTAATATTCTGAAGAAGAAGGTCACCTACATTTTGGATGACCTGTGGGTGAGTACAAACATTTTCATTTTTGTGTGAACTATCTTTTCAAGACCCATAATTGACTTTTTATTTATTTGAATCAGGACCAAACATTTTTAAAACCCCTAATCAGACCATAAAATCCTTTCGCATCGGGTCCATGCATTTACTGTGAATTACCAAGACCAAATTAACAAGACTCAAAACACTTTTACCAGTCCCGAAGCAAATTTTCAATGACAGATTCTTTACGGAAAGGGAATGTACCACACACCGAAAGTGACGCGGCGAAGGCGTTGTTATCGTCGCTAGAGTATGAACTAAAAACCTTAACACGGATGTACATTTGCTGTACATGTAACCAACACGTGATCGATATAATAATAATAGGCATTAATATATATATGTGTTATTGATATGATACTATATATTAATATATACAACAGGTATTGTGGGCGAGCAAGTAAGCATTTATGATCTGAAGAAGAATAAACAGTTATTCTACACAAGAGTTTAGACTTTGGTTTGGGCAGAATGTACACAGTTTGATCACGCAGCAGAGTAATAACCACTCCTAACACCGGCTTTATTCAGTTTACTTTTAAAAGTCCTCAAGCAGATGTTTACACCCTGTAGACTTGACATCATGTCCACGAATACCATTCACTCCCATTTTATGAACCAAGTACCACAGATTCAGCTAAAAATCTTTAATATTCTGAAGAAGAAGGTCACCTACATTTTGGATGACCTGTGGGTGAGTACAAAAATTTTCATTTTTGCGTGAACTATCCTTTCAAGACCCATAATTGACTTTTTATTAACTTGAATCAGGACCAAAGATTTTTAAAACCCCTAATCAAACCATAAAATCCTTTCGCATCGGGTCCATGCATTTACTGTGAAATATGATTGGTGTGAGATGCATCTCCCATATGCGCATAAATAACTGAATGACGATCAAATGACTCATAATTTAGCCCATGTGTCTGTCTGACTTGATACGACACTGGCAAACAAGGTCTTGAAAGCAAAAAGGCGCACCAAATGTTTTCAATTGTGTGTCAATTTCGCTAAACGTCAGGGCGTAGCGTTTTATGCATTTGTTTACTCTCGTTATGAGGAGATATACTGTACTGTACGCTTGATGTTTTGCAGTTTGACTCTTTCAATGGCATTTCTTCGTTCTGCTTGACTCAGGTTGTAAAAGAACCAGAACATCAGCCCCAAAACGCGTGTGTTATGAGTCTGTTTTGCATTGGTGACTTTCATGATCTTCTGAAAATATCACAATTTCGATGGATAGTTCATTCAGTTTACTCACCCTCAGGACATCCAAAATGACTTTTATTTGTTAAGTTTATACATAATGACCGGCCACTTTATTAGGTACACCTGTCCAGCTGATCGTTCACGCAAATTTCTAATCAACCAATCACATGACAGCAGCTCAATGCATTTAGACATGTAGAGATGATGATCTGCTGCAGAGGGTCAGAGTTTGCCGTCAACAACATGAAAGCATGGATCCATCCTGCCTTGTTTCAACGGTTCAAGTTGGTGGTGGTGGTGTAATGGTGTGGGGGATATTTTCTTGGTACACTTTGGGGCCCATTAGAACCAATTGAGCATCGTGTCAACGCCACAGCCGACCTAAGTATTGTTGCCGACCATGTCCATCCCTTTATGACAACAGTGTACCCATCTTCTGATGGCTACTATACTGACTAATCCTACTGGCTCACTGTACTCAAATGACTTCCACAGCCACCAGATCTCAATCCAATAGAGCACCTTTGAGATGTGGTGGAATAGGGAGATTCGCACTGTTGCCTCACAGCAAAAAGGTTGCTGGTTCAAGTCCCAGCTGGACCAGCTGGTATTTCTGTGTGCAGTTTGCATGTTCTCCCCGTGTTGGCATGGGTTTCCACCAGGTGCTCCAGTTTCCGCCACAGTCCAAAGACATGTGCTATAGGTGAATTGAATAAACTAAATTGACTGTAGTGTGTTAGTGTGTGTGTGAGTGAATGAGTGTGTATGGGTGTTTCCCAATACTGGATTGCAGCTAGGTAAAAAATATGTTGGATAAGTTGGAGGTTCATTCCGCTGTGGCGACCCCAGATTAATATAGCGTTGATGAATGAACGATGAATGAATAAACTAAATTGGCCTTAGTGTATAGGTGTGTGTAAATGAGAGTGCATGGGTGTTGGGTTGCAGCTGGAAGGGCATCCGCTGCGTAAAACATACTGTATGGTGAAACAGTTGGCAGTTCATTCCACTGTGGAGACCTCTGAAATAGAGAATAAGCCAAAGGAAAATGAATGAATGAATGAATGAATGAATGAATGAATTCAACTTGTGTAATTCAAAAATATAATTCAATTTTATTTGAAAGAAAAAAATCAACCCAACAGTTTGGGCTCGTCCACATTTGACCCAATATTGAAAATATCATTCATTCATTCATTTTCTTTCCGGCTCAGTCCCTTTATTAATCAGGGGTTGCCACAGCGGAATGAACTGCCAACTTATCCAGCATATGTTTTACACAGTGGATGCCCTTCCACCTGCAACCCATCTCTGGGAAACATCCATACACACTCATACACTACGGACAATTTAGCTTACCCAATTCACCTATACCACGTCTTTGGACTGCGGGTGAAACCGGAGCACCCGGAGGATTCCCACGCGAACATATGGAGAACATGCAAACTCCACACAGAAATGCCAACTGACCCAGCCGAGGCTCGAACCAGCGACCTTCTTGCTGTGAGGCGAACGTGCTACCCACTACGCCACCGTGGCGCCCACCTAAATTATTTTATCCCTAAAAATGTTCTTATTATCTATCTTTTAGCTCCATGTGATCAGGGCCTTTATTCTATCCAGATCTACTGGTGAGCAAGTGATGTACTGCTTCATTTCCCCAAACAAACTCCTCTAAATCTTGGATAACTCGAGTCACTTTGAAGCATAATGTCACATCAGGGTGAACTCCCCTTTTAACTTATTTGCGTTTCTTAATTAGTAAGCTTTTGATGTGGCCTACAGCACTTTAATCTGATGTGAGGCGGGGAGTGTTTGCCCATCATAATCACACAGATCTGACCGGTGCCAAACCAAACAGCATTTAACAAGTGATCTACGGCATAATAGACTTTCCATGATCGTCTCCAAAGAATTTTCTTACTTAGAGTTTTTGTCTTGTTTCTCATCCAAATATCTACAAATTCTTAAATCAAGAAGCATTTTCAAGCAAGCAGAAATGAGTTTTTCTTTAAAACAAGCAAAATAATCTGCCAGTGGGGGGGTCCCACTTTATATTAAGTGTCGCTTATACCTGTGAACTTACATGGTAATTAGATGTGTAAGTAGTATGTAACTACAGTGTATGTACACACTGGTACACAGTATTTACTTGTGTAATACTGGTGTAACTACACTCATGTAACAACCCACTGAATAGTATTTGTAAGTACAAATGTGTAACAGGACATTGGTAACAACACTAGGAAAGTCCACATCTGTAACAAGAGTTATGTTAGTGCATTGTGTAACAACAACATGTACTTGCAGATGTTTTACCACTTCCACACCTGTTTGCAGATCATGTACTTGTGAACACTGTATGGCAGAACTAATGCTGCATTAGAAGGTTTCACCTTGTGTTACCAGTGTACTTACATGGTAAATCCACAGGAACTGTCCACTCAATATCAAGTGTAATATGGTCACAAATTACTGTTCATACATTCATTCATTTTCTTTTCGGCCTAGATGGGTTGCAGCTGGAAGGGCATTCGCTGTGTAAAACATATGCTGGATAAGTTGGCGGTTCGTTCCGCTGTGGCGACCCCAGATTAATAAAGGGACAAGGCCGAAACGAAAATGAATTTTATTTTAAACTCTATATTGTGGACCGTTCCAGTGGAGTTACCGTGTAAATACACTGTTATTAAAGTGTAGCATAGAAGATATTTCTACAAGTTACACAGTAATTTGTGACCATTTTACACTTTATATTAAGTGGACTGTTCCTGTGGATTTACCATGTAAGTACACTGGTATCACAAGGTGAAATCTTCTAATGCAGCATTAGTTCTGCCATACAGTGTTCACAAGTACATGATCTGCAAACAGGTGTGGAAGTGGTAAAACATCTGCAAGTACATATTGTCGTTACACAACGCACTTGCATAACTCTTGTTACAGATGTGGACTTCCCTAGTGTTGTTACCAATGTCCTGTTACACATTTGTACTTACAAATACTATTCAGTGGGTTGTTACATGAGTGTAGTTACACCAGTATTACACAAGTAAATACTATGTACCAGTGTGTACATACACTGTAGTTACATACTACTTACACATCTAATTACCATGTAAGTTCACAGGTATAAGCGACACTTAATATAAAGTGGGACCCAATAGGTTTACCCCATTGGTATATTGTTTAGCTTGTTTTAAGGAAATCCCAGGTTTCCCCCACAGTCCAAACACATGCGAATTGCATAAACTAAATTGGCCGTAGTGTATGAGTGTGTTTGTGTGTGAATGTGAGAGGGTATAGGTGCTTCCCGGTACTGGGTTGCAGCTGGTAGGGCATCCGCTGCATAAAACATATGCTGGAATAGTTGGCGGTTCATTCCCCTGCAGCGACCCCTGATAAATAAAGGACTAAGCTGAAGGAAAATGAATGAATGAATGAAAATGCTTTTTGATTTATGGAGTATAGATATGGCGACACGGTGGCGCAGTAGGTAGTGCTGTCGCCTCACAGCAAGAAGGTAGCTGGTTCGAGCCTCGGCTGGGTCAGTTGGCGTTTCTGTGTGGAGTTTGCATGTTCTCCCCGTGTTCGTGAAGGTTTCCTCCGGGTGTTCCGGTTTCCCCCACAAGTCCAAAGACATGCGGTACAGGTGAATTAGCTAGACTAAATTGTCCGTAGTGTATGAGTATGGATGTTTCCCAGAGATGGGTTGCAGCTGGAAGGGCATACGCTGCGTAAAACATGTGCTGGATAAGCTGGCGGTTCATTCCGCTGTGGCGACCCCGGATTAATAAAGGGACTTAGCTGAAAAGAACATGAATGAATGAATGAAGTTTAGATACTCGCACAAGAAACAAGACAATACATAAAGATATAGTTTGTCAGAAAAAAATGGGGTCGCAGGGATGATTTTGCTGGGTTATAATCAGACACATGTGCCGACCAAAACACCTGCTTGATTATTACTATAAATGAATTTAATAGTAATGCTGTAATGCTGAGCAATTCCCTCTCCATTCCACAGCGATTATACAAGACTCTCCGAAGTGTCATTATCCGGCATTTATGTTCATGCTTTGACTTCAATCGGCTGGATTTCCTGATGCGCGGAGCAGACACAGCTGCGTGCAGGTGTATTGTGGGATAGGAGGTTTCTCAAAGGACAGTCGTAAAACAATCTTTACGAGTTGGATGCGTGTTGCTTTTTAGGTTTCAGCACTGAAGTTATTTTTGCCCTGTAATTCTTGACTTTCTTTGTTCTTTAGTTCAGATCTTGTTTACTTCAGATCTTGTAATGAAACAAATGAGGTGTTCCTTTCTTCAACCTCTGGGCAACTTGATGGATTTTTAGACAATTAAAACACCCTTCACGCTCTCAGTTTAAGTTTGCAGTTCATTCAATCATTTTCCTTCAGCTCAGTCCCTTGTTTTTCAGAGGTCGCCAAAGCGGAATGAACCGCCAACAACTCCAGCATGTGTATTTACGCAGCGGATGCCCTTCCAGCTGCAACCCAGTAGTGGAAAACACCCATACACACTAATACACTACGACTGATTTAGTTTAATTAATTCACCTACAGCGCATGTGTTTGGACTGTGTGGGAAACCGGAGTACCAGGAGGAAACCCAAACATGCAAACTTCAACACAGAAATGCCAACTGACCCAGAAGGGAATTCAAACCAGCGACCTTCCTACTGTGAGGCGACAGTGCTAACCATTAAGCCACCGTGCCACCATGTTTGCAGTTCTTTTCTTCAATTTCACTAATTGCTCTTCATTTATTAAGACCTTTCTTACATTTTATGAATAAAAAGGTATACACCAAGTTTAGTTGAACACTTCCGTTGATTTACAAATAAAAAAACATGATCTGGGCACCATTATAACAGCAGAAAAAATTAAACATTAGCCCCTTTCACACATAGAGACCTTTTCGGAAAACTACCGACAATTTTCAGCAAAGGGATCATGTGTGAACAGGCCTTTTTTGAAATTACCGGTAAATTAGTTTTGGCAATTTTATGGAAAGAGAAGTTGTAACATTACCCGTAATTTGCCGGAATGCTGCTCTGTGTGAACGCAGAAGGAAAATGGCCAGAAAAAGCGCGTTCACGATTTGAACGTGCTGACGTGAGACGTCTACTCCAGCCAATCAGAACATTCAGACGCATTCACATCCGCGCTGTTTATGAAAACAAAAGCCTTTGAATATTTTTCCAGACACATTTAGCTTCTAGTTGTTGGTCAGATGATATTTCTGTTCCTTCTTAATGGCAACTGTGTAAATAATCATCGATAAAATGCTTACGATAAGCCGATAAACTCAAGCTCTGCTTCAGTTGTGTGACACGTGTGCACGTGAAGCAGCCCGTGAGCGCCAGCACACACACAGATTATGTACATCTCGACATGTGAAAGTGTTCCTCCACATGTTTTCATTGAAGTTGTCAAATGTGTAAACGTTAAGCTGCGGTTCGCTCTTTTACAATTGGATGTCTCTGGGACAAAGCAGCTGCATTAATTCTAAATCTTTAAATAAAAGTGAACCTATCAAAAAAAAAAACCCTGACTGTATTGTATTTACAAATACAAGTGCAGCTGTTTAGAGCTCATTTCAGGTGAATGATTAATGATAAGTATTTGCCGGTATTTTGGAATGAATGCATGAATGGTCTTTTCCGGAAAAATCCGGAACATCATCGCCTGTGTGGACAGCGATTTTTAAAATTTATATGAAGTCGTTACGGTAATTTTCAGAATATTTTCTGGTATGTGTGATGTCCACTACTACGTGTATGTACCACATTACGTATGTGTGTTGCCCTTTAAGAGCTAACCCCAACCCCCCAGCGTGTGAAACTTTTTTTTCCCTTGGCTATCCGGCGCAAAGCGTCACATATCGCAGTGTGAAAGAGGCTAAAATTTGCTTATTAATAACCACCTCATGTGGAACTGAATCTGCGTCTCAATTCGGAGTCTGCTACTGTCCCCAGGAGGTCACATTTCGGTCACAGATGCATGCTCTTTTGGAGCCTTTCTGAATGAATGAATTAATGAATGAATGAATAAAATACGCGTTTTCCACCAAGGCAATGCGTGGTGCTGAAATATAATTGGCTAAACTGTCATTGGGCAGATTAAAATTACCAAAACAAAGACAGTGTTGTGGCACTGAAAGCACATTTTCAAAGCAGAATATCTGACTTCAGCATTGTTTTTCAGATAAACAAAAATGTTCAATTAGCATGTTACTTAAATATCTGCAAACATATTATGGTGTTTTTATGCTTTAGAAGAGTCAAAAACCTACATACAGCACCTTTAAAGACAAAATGCAGCCATACGATCTCCAGAAATGTATATAGGGCTACATTTTCAAAATGAGCCTGTTGCAGAAAGTGCAACATCCACAACATTTTGTCTATTTACTAAACCACATTCACTGAACGGTGATGCCCTTTTTTTTCCCAAAATAAAAAGATTTGAAAAGGTCTACAATTATATACTCTGGGCTTAATTATTCCTTCAAAATTTGACAGCAAAACCACTGATGATAGTGCATTTAATCAACTTTAACAGCACAAATTAGATTCACATTGCCAGACCGAAGATGCATGCGAGATGCTAATGTGTTGGAACTCAACCCACGCAGCATTGGTGTGTCCCTCTCAGCAGATAGTCATAAATCAAGGCTGGGTTGAGCTCAAGACTGGAAGAACTCTCAAACCGCAATTAAGTGTACTTTACAGCAGTGGACAGAGGACGGCAGCCAGTTATCAAGACCCGGAGTCCACAAATACTCAGTAGCAGTGCTCCGACCAGGCCTGCAGAGAGATTAATGATCCCTGGAGCTCTGTTGACTTTGGAGACAAACTGCAGAGCCGGGCTGATGGAGAAAACTCCATTGATTAATGGCAGGAAAAGTGCCTTCCTCATAATGCTGAATCATTCATACTTGGGTCAGACATTCAAAAGCTCATACATATCTGACATTCATTTTTTTTCTTCTCCATCGAGCCTTGAGGGTATTCGGGATTTGGGCTCATTTTGACGTTGAGCAAGCAGTTTGCCTGATATGTATATTTGACTCTCACTGATCCAGTGATTTTGGTTGTCCAATGAGAGACAAGAAAAACTGTTTAAGTCTTTAGCACAGTTTGGACAGGATTAATTTCCTAACGACATTTAAACGGTTGTTTCTTCTACTGATTGGGATCACGCAAGTGTCTGGAAGGTTTACAAAAAGGTCTGGATGCAAAAGGTTCACCGGGCAGTCAGGAGATTTACACATCATGTGAAAATCACCTTTAGTTATGGTGTTTGACAATGGCCATAGCGGATTTCTCAGAAGACGTCCCTTTTTAGCAGGAAAAAAATATATTTGTACGTAATTTACCCTAGCAACTGCATAGCAGCAAGGTATAAACATAGAGAACACCCAATAGACAATGGCCTTTAAACAAGAATGAAAAAGCAATGTCTATAAACCACCCAGACCTCCTTAGCAACTAGTTATAAACTACACTGGACACCCTAGTAACCATATAGCAACAGATTATTAATCACCCAGATTGCCTTAGCAACTGCATAGAAACAGGCTATTAACCACAGAAAACACCCTATAAGTAATAGTCAATAAAGAGCCCCTTTTATCAGAATTTACCAGTATTTTGGAATAGATGTGTGAAAGGTCTTTTTTGGAAAAATCCAGAACATCCTCACCTGTGTGAACAGCACTTGTTTGAATATACCGGTAAAGTCGTTCCGGTAATTTTGCGGTAATATTTTCTGTTATTGCTGTGAAAGGGGCTAATATTTGCTAATTAATAACCACCTCATGTGGAACTGAATCTGCGTCTCATTTTGGAGTCTGCTACTGTCCACAGGAGGTCGCATTTCGGTCACAGACGCATGTTCTTTTAGAGCCTTTCTGAATAAACGAACGAACGAATAAAGTAATAAAATACGCGTTTTCCACCAATGCAATACGTGGTGCTGAAATATAATTAGCTAAACTGTCATTGGGCAGATTACAATGACCAAAACAAAGACAGCGTTCCGGCATGGAAAATACATTTTCAAAGCAGAATATCTTCAGCATTGTTTTTCAGATAAACAAGAATGTTCACTTGCAAGTTTCTTAAATATCTGCAAACATATTATGGTGTTTTTATGCTTTAGAAGAGTCAAAAACCTACATACAGCATCTTTAAAGAGGAAATGCAGCCATACGTATACTTCTGGCTACATAATTCCCCATCTCCAGAAATGTACATAGGGCTGCATTTTTTAAAATGAGGCTGTTGCAGAAAGTGCAACATCCACAATATTTTGTCTATTTACTAAACCACGATCACTGAACGGTGATGCACTTTTTTCCCCAAAATAAAAAGATTTGAAAAGATCTGCAATTATATACTCTGGGCTTAATTATTCCCTCAAAATTATGGTTATGGTCTTTGACAATGGCAATTTACCCTAGCAACTGCATAGCAGCAAGGTATAAACATAGAGAACACCCAATAGACAATGGCCTTTAAACAAGAATGCAAAGCAATGTCTTTAAACCACCCAGACCTCCTTAGCAACTAGTTATAAACTACACTGGACACCCTAGTAACCAAATAGCAACAGATTATTAATCACACAGATTGCCCTAGCAAGTGCATAGCAACAGGATATTAACCACAGAAAACACCCTATAAGTAATAGTCATTAAAGAGCCTCTATTATGGGTTTTTGAAATTGAACTTGCATGCAGTGTGTAACACAGCTCTAAGTAAAGTGAAATGTCCAGCTAAGGCTTAAAGCTGAAAGTGTTTAAAACTATTGATTCATCTATAAAACAGTCGACTCATAGTGCTTCAAGTGAATCATCGTTATAACGAGTCTTTAGCCGTTTCGGCATGACGTGGATACGAAACTCAAGCCCCGCCTATTTGTGCACGCACAAACCCAGGAGAATTTAAAATCCCCGGCCCCGCCCACAAACACAGTAGCGAGAAATAGAACCAGTGTTGCCAGATTGGGCGGTATTGAATTGATTGTGCAGGTAAAAACCTTTAGGATAGGTTTTAGGCTGGAATCAGTCAGCTACATCTGGCAACACTGAATAGAACACTGTAGGAGATGCCAGTTGAATCGTACCGTGTCGTGAAGACGCTGTACTCAGCTAGATATTATTAGAAGTGTGAGGATGAACCAAAGATGAATCTGTGAAAAGTCAGTGGTTGAGGTTAGTTCTTGCAAAAATACCTCAGCATTATAGCCCAGCCTTGTGCTGTGTTCCCTCTGAGCAGTGCTTCTGAAATCTACACGCTAACACCAGAGGATTCATCTGCCGTTTGTTAAAGGAAGGATCAGAAAAGACTATTGATGTATGCAGTGGCGGACCGGCCATGGGGTGCACCTGACGGCCAATCTGGCCTGCCACCGTGAATCTGGCCTGCACCCTCTATCCAACCCCTCCCTTTTCCTTCACAAGTGTAAGTAAGTGCGATTAAAATGGTTGCCTCATTGTTTTCTCTAGCTTTTAAATGATGTATTTAATTGTGTTTTGTTACTTGTAATCGCTTGCAGTGTATCTGATTAACTCCTTATATTCTCATATTTAAATGCGTTTGTGAGCTCGCATTCCTCCGCCGTTTGTAGTTGCTATGGCCACCATCAGCTGTTCCTACACACGCGCGGCAGTCATGTTTCATAATAGTTCAGCTTTTGCCGCTGTGTGCATTAATACTGCATGTGTGTCACTGTTTTTACTTATGGTTAAGAATAGAGTAATATGCTGGGAGATCGGGGAGGTTGAGTTCAGGGGTGAGATGTCTGAATAACACTATTGAGAACTGGGTACTGTGATGTTAGTCACTATTGTGAAGCGTGTTTCGGGCGCTGCGATCGGCTCCTATACCAATGTTGGTTTTCCAGGAGAAATAACAAATCGGGAGGGTGCCGGGAAAAACGGGAGTGTTGGAAGGTATGCTCATGCATATATACACTATGCCGTAATGGTCATTCTCTCGCGTTGAGCGATGTCAACAAATCGCAACAGACTGGGTCGTCGGTCCAATCAGCACAGATTAGCATCGTGCTGAACGATTCATATAGAAGTTGCTGGGATAATGAGGTAAAAATAAATGCATATTATAAGACAATGAAAGTGTTTTTGACCTTGCATGCGTATCAGTCTGTTGTTGAAGACCCCCAAAACCAAAATATGACCCTTTTTAATGTATAATAGGGGCTCTTTAAACTACCCAGAACATTCTAGCCATGCAATGTCTATAAACCACCCAGAACTCCCTAGCAACCAGCTAAAAACTACACTGAGCACCCTAGTAACCGGAAAGCAACAGGTTATTATTCATCCAGAATTCCCTAGCAACTGCATATGACATTTATCCAGGAGCGAAAGAGCGAAAAAGAGCCAGAAAAACAGTTTAAGTCCTTAGAGCAGTTCAGACAGGACTCATTTCCTAACTGCATTTAAATGGTTGTTTCTTCTACTGATTGGGATGGGATTTGGATCACACAAGCGTCTGGAAAGTTTGCAAAAAGGGCTGGATGCAAAAGGTTCACCAGGCAGTGATGTATTTATATTATTATGTCTCTTATTGTTATTTCTATTATATATTTACACACCATGTGAAAATCACCTTTAGTTATGGTTTTTGACAAAGGTCAGAGCAAATTCGTCAGAGGACGTCCGTTTTAGCGAGGAATAATGGTAGGTAATTTACTCTGTCATTTTCACAGAGGTTGTGCAAGGGAAAATTGTTTAGATTTAAGTGGGATTGAATTAAATCATGAAGAAACTGTGTCGATGCAGAACAGACTTGCACAACAAGTTTGAATAGTAGTTACACTTTCAACACATAGTATCCATGCAACAGCATAATCATATTCATATCACTGAAAAAAAAAAAAAAAACACTTGATATGCAACAGTTTTTCATATAGCCCAGCTGGGGCTCGAACCAGCATCCTTCTTGTGGTGACACGACAGTGGCATTGATTGTTTTAAAATTCAAATGGCACTTACATGCCTGTGTTTTTATTTCTGTAATAAATACAGCTTTTCGTGATTAATTATGATTAATCACAAACAAAAGTGTGATTAATTAGTAATTTTTTTTAAT
>CAIGQQ010037999.1:1714576-1724640 GCA_903798035.1 Danio albolineatus | reverse complement strand
TATATATATATATATATATATATATATATATATATGGTGCCTAAGTGGTTAGCACTGTTGCCTCACAGCAAGAAGGTTGCCGGTTCAAATCTCGGCTGGGCCAGTTGGTGTTTCTGTATGGAGTTTGGAGTATGGAGAACTGAATAAACTAAATTAGCCGGAGTGTATGTCTGTGAATGCAAATTGCTGGTTAAGTTGGCGGTTCATTCCACTGTGGTGACCCCTGATTAATAAAGGTAATAAGCCAAAAAGAAAATGAATGAATAATCGTCATTAATTGTTTCAAAGCAAAGTGATGTCTCATAAACTAATTTCGAGAGGAGCATGTGATATGATTAGGCACGCCTGGCTGCTCATCTGTAATCAGTGATAACCCAATCAGAGCGATCCAAGTTTACTATAAACGGATAATTTTTCCCTACTGCTCTACCTTCGTTTTGGAAGAATCCCATCTTACACTCCATCTCCTCCTTCTTTCCTCCCTTTTCTAAGGGGGAGCTTTCGAGACCTGATCTCGGATGCCCTTATATGCTTATTGACTGGGTGGGACCCTTAGGCTCAAGTATCTCCGAGCTCAGGGTTCTCTCCCGGGACAGCATGCCAAACCTGCTATAAACGCTAAGCATATCTAAGTGTGAACTCTTGAAATGATGTAAAAACACATCTGAGCTACTTGTGCCATGTCATCAGGTCATGCGGTAATGGATAAAAATAGTGTCGTCGTCCAATGATTTATCACAATTAATCACATCCGAAATAAGAACACACACACATACTGCGTTTTTGTGTGTTTATATATTGGATGTGATTAACTGTGATATGATCGTTCGATAGGACTACTTCAAAATTAACTAAATCGGCTGATTGACTGACCCACCCTCCTCCTTTACTTAACCCAACTGATAGTATTTTCAAAAACACTGATTGACCAATACCCACTTTCCTAAACCCAACCAACAATGTTTTCAAAAGCAACCCTGAAAAAGGAAAGGCCCTTGTCTGATTTTACCATGTTTTCAGATTTTACCACATTTTTCACCATTATTTACTGGTTTATTAGCTTCTGTTTTTGTCTTACCCGCTTTCTGGAACCGTTCTTCGCTGGAACCGAATCCCATAGTCATGGTCAACTCCTCTCTGCGTCTCAAGTCTGCCAATGGACAGGACATGGCGAGCTACTGGGCAAACTGGTAACAGCTGAAAAGCAATCCATACAGAGGTAAGCGGTCAGCTGGTAAGCGTGAAAAGGAATGGTATCATACCTCTCCGTGGCCCCTCCCGCACAAGCTCGGGCTCTTTCCCTCCCAGTGAGGTGACATTCCATGTCCCAAGAGCCAGTTTCTGTGCCTGACGATCGGGTTGTCGTGGTCCTAACCTTCGACCACCACCCGTTCCACAACGCACCGGCCCCTTAGGGCTCCCCCCGCAGGTGGTGGGCCTGCGAGAGGATGGTCCCACGTCGCTCCTTTGGGCTGAGCCCAGCCGGGTTCCGTGGGAGAACCTGGAACCTGGCCACCAGGTGCTCGCATACGAGCCCCAACCCCAGGCCTGGCTCAAGGGTGGGGCCCCGGCTGCGCCATACCGGGCGACGTCACGGTCCTTGATGGATTTGAACTCATAAGGGGTTGTTGAACCGCACTTAGTCTGACCTGTCACCTAAGACCTTTTTGCCTTGGGAGACCCTTCCAGGGGCATTAGCCCCCGACAACATAGCTCTTAGGATCACCCAGGCACTCAAACTCCTCCACCACGATAAGGTGACGGTTCATGGAGGAGGCTCTCCGTAGCATTCATGTTAAAGACTAAATGCAGCCATCCGTAGCTCTGGCTACATACTTCATGATCTCCTGGAATGTATATAGGGGGACGTTTTCAGAATAAGCCCATGTTGCAGTAATGAGGGATTTTGTACACATGGGAAATATGACTGGTCACGTTTTATAATATGTGTGACGTGATTTCCGCTTAAGGACTATCAGTCTGACCATTGCCTGGTTTCATAGTGAATGAAGTCAGAGAACAGAATATATCATCCATCTCCATCATCCAACATAAACAATCAATGCTGGAAAACAGCCTGCCCAAAAAGTATTCACAGGAAAAGTGCATTCGAGAACGACATCAAAGAGCAGAATGATCAATCCGTCTTTTCACAAATCAAGGAAACACACGATCCTCAGCCTGAATTGTTGCAGAAAAAACAAACACTGCAACAGGCTTGTTTTCTGGCAGACCTTATTGAGGAGTTGACTCATGTTCGGCACATACATGAAACGCTTCAGGATTCCTTCTGGCTCGTGAAAGACGTGACTTTCCTCAGATGACCTTTGAATAATGAGCCCATCTTCTCGTTTGGCTGTGGGGTTAAAGGAACAGACGGTAAAGGCCTTTGTAAAAGCTCACGATTACATAAAACAAGCTGGAGATTCAGGAAACTCAAGAGAAAAAAGATCTGATGCTGAGACGGCGAGAAGCTGTTTTGTAACCAGACTCCTTAAAAATAGGGATGGGCGGATCGATCCTGAAGTATCGATATTTCCGATACTGGGAATGTATCAAAAGGATCGATCCTTAAGTGAAAGTATTGATCTTTTCTGGAGTTTTTTCTTATTGGGTGATCAGAGATTTTAGAATATCACAATATATTATAGCACCGCAAATTATATAAACATTTACTTAAATAGGAACACGAATGGGAACTATAATATTCTTCCGCTGTATCTCCGCTGATAGGTCAGCGTTATCTCACGGCACAGTGGTACAGACACCACACACACCCAGTGCGGGTTGTAAAACTCGAGAACGGAGCTGACGACATCATGACTGAACGTAAATGAAGTATAATTTGGTGTTATCATAAAAGTAATCAGCTAAAGGGGATAAATGTCAACATTCTGTTGTTTCTTCACAAAAACCTGGAAACTGATTAAAATCAGAAAGCACAAATGAATATTGCAACTTAACTTTAAGATTCAATCCAAAGTTCTGCTGCTTTGTCTTTTAAATAAGGTAAAGAAATTCAGTTGTGGTGTTTTATTTTTCATTATATATGGTGCTGTTTAGCCAATATAGTTCTGTAACTTTAATAAACGTAAAAAAGAATCATGTGTTTTATTTAATAATCATAAATAATAGTAATAATAATAATAATAATAATAAAGATGATAAACATTTTTAAGGTCACACTTTATTTTGATGCTCCATTTGTTGAATTTAAGTTACATTGCAACTAATTCTCATTACATTATAAGGAGACTGTTAGGTTGGGGTTAGGGGTAGGGTTAGTGTAAGTTGACAGTTGACAAAATAAAGTTTTACCATATATTGACCTTATTCTTCAATGCTGAAGTGTGCTCGTTTTGGCGATTGTTTTAGAACTTTCAAATCAGTTGCCTATGGGAGAAATGACTAAAAATAATAAACCGCAGAAGACGGTTCATCTACTTGCTCTACAACCAAGTGTGTACATGACTATACAGACAAAGTAGAGTAATGTAATAAGAAAACATCAGTTAGCATCATCAAGCAGCAGAACGAGCTGTTTTTAATGTCTAAAAATGAATGGAAGTGAATGAGACCGGAAGTCACGAGCCAAAAAGATTCAAATGGCTGCGCCCGCTCATACGCAGAGAATAAGGGGAATACTTTTCCTTCACAAAAAAGTATACACTTTAAGTGCGTAGTACAAGTATGAGAATTGGGACGCAGCATATGAAGGCATCCACACTGACGTCGCTATTTGGTGTCTGTTTGCATTGCTTAGCAGCATATAAGAACAAACAAATATCTAGTGTGTGACCCGCTTTATAGTATACACAATGCACAAAATAGCTGGTCAGGAGGGGGTTTTAGTAACTCTGTTCTCAGAGACAAAATATTTTTCCCAAAAAAATGAATCAAAATGTTCACGAAATGGAAAAATTCCTTCCTGCGAGCTGAGGCGGAAAGCGCAGGTGGTTTTTCACAGCGTCCACAGGGCCTGAAAGAGAAACACTCCTGCAGGTGTTTTCAAACATTACTCTGTTTGTTTGAATGGTTTAACATGTCCACCAATGGTGTCAGTTTTTGGCTGTGTTTCTGGCCAATGGCAGATGAGGGGCGGGGCTTTACTGGTCAAACATCTTTCTCTTCCCATAATCGTTTGAATTCCATGCCTCCACTGTTTCTCACAGTACGAAAGTGTTTGTATTTTTTGGTAAGGATGAGTCCTGGATGAATCGGAGAGTTTCCTCCCTGAAGACACTGTACAGTTTATCCTTCTCAGTGTCTGTAACATTCAGACTTCATCTTCTCATGACCTTCAGTCCTGTTTCTTCCCTCACTTTACTCCACACTAAAAACGTCTCCACACTAAAAACAGTTTCCGTATTTTGTGTCGTCCGCTTGTTTACGGTTGTGAATTGCATTATAGGATGTTGATCTCTGCTGTGTCGACTTTTGATGTTGAAAATTCAACTCAGCATCTCAGGAAAAATGAATTTTGTTGACATTTTAGTAGTTTGAAATAATATAATATAATTTAAGAAGGCGACACGGTGGCGCAGTGGGTAGTGCTGTCGCCTCACAGCAAGAAGGTTGCTGGTTCGAGCCTCGACTTGGTCAGTTGGCATTTCTGTGTGGAGTTTGCACATACCTGTCAACATTGGGATGTGAAAATAAGGGATCATCCCTCATATAGCTGTTATAAAGAAATAGGATCACGTTATCAAATCTTATTCATCTTTTCCTCACTGTATAACTTACACATTCTGAATAAAGAGCAGTGAATGAATCTCATTTATTTAGATTTTTTGTTTGATTACATTAAATAACAGAGGCGTCACTGTTATAAATAAAAGAAGTTTACATATATAGTTATAATGAAAGCATTCGATTGCTTTCCTAAAGTTTTATGGTCATTTAAGAAAAAATTATTTGTGTTTGAAAAAAAAACTCATCAAGATCGACATTATTATTATTAATTATGATTTAGATATTATTATTATTAATTATGTGTATATATCTGTTCAAACACAAACACAAAACCCAGTATCCACTTTCACTATGCCTCTATTCGAGTGTACAGAATCCGTTTGGGAAACAGCGTCTGTTTATCACTACGGACGTGTCAGCTGAAAGTTACGCACCGCTTTATGACTGTTTTGAGGATTGTATATGAGGAGCGACGGCACCTCTAATGAAAAGGAAAGGGACTCCCGCCGTTTTTATATTTATTTCAAAGTGTTTCATGCCTAAATAAACCGAAAGCACAGGCAGATTCCAACAGATTTAAGAGCAAGGGCGGCCCCTGGTGGTTCGGCGGTATGGGTTGCGTATAGGGAGGATCGGCTCTTTATTATTATTGACACCCGTCGGAGAACGACCGAAAATACGGGAGAAATACGGGAAAATACATTTACGGGATGATAGCAGGATAGAACTGTAAAATACAGGAGAATCCCGGGAAAAACGGGAGGGTTGACAGGTATGAGTTTGCATGTTCTCCCCGTGGTTGCGTGGGTTTCCTCCGGGTGCTCCGGTTTCCTCCACAAGTCCAAAGACGTGATACAGGTGAATTGGGTAGGCTAAATATGAGTGTGAATAAGTGTGTATGAATGTTTCCCAGAGATCGGTTGCAGCTGGAAGGGCATCCGCTGCATGAAACAAATGCTGGATAAGTTGGCGGTTCATTCCGCTGTGGCGACCCCGGATTAATAAAGGGACTAAGCCGAAAAGAAACTGAATGAATGAATGAATGAGTATATATAGTGAGTGGGTGATTGCAGGTGCCGGTGTGTAATAAATTATAATCAATAATTGATCAATTTTAGTTACAATAATTAACAAAATATGAGAGTTTCAATTGGTTCGGTGGCATTGCTTACAATGTTCTGCAATATGGCCGATTGATGAGGACATTTACATGCATTATTTTAACAGATCCAGTTATAAAACTAATTAACATAGGCTCATTGTAAAAACATATCCCTATATACATTTCTGGAGATCGGGAATTATGTAGCCAGAGGAACGTACGGCTACATTTCGTCTTTAAAATGAAATGCTTTTGAAAAACACTATCAGTTGGGTTTCAAGAGTTCACACTTAGCTGATGGTTGATTATAAAGCGTATTTGGCATGCTGTCCCGGGAGAGAGCCCTGAGCTAAGAATATCCTTGAGCCCGGGGCTCCCTCCCGTTTAAAGGGCGAGAGGAGAGTTTGAGCTCAGGTAAGTCTCGAGAACTGCCCTTGCTTGTGAACGTGCTGAGATATATCTGACTGGAGTTGCTTTAAGATGCTATTTAAAAAGTAGTCAATTTACTCATGTAGTATGTTTTTTGGACGGTGGGAGGAAACCGGAGAACCCAGGGAAAACCCACGCGAACACGGAGAGAACATGCAAACTCCACACAGAAACTCCACACTGGCTCGGGGAGAGGTCAAACCAGCTGCGTTCTTGCTGTGAGGCAACAATGCTAATCACTGGGCCCCCGTGCCGCCCTATTAGAAAAGGGGAGGAGTTGGGGTGGATGGGGCATTCTTTAAGACGAAGATGACCGGTGTAGAAAGCTCTGGTTATTTATAGTGTGTCAGGATTCGTCTGATTGGTGCAATATGCAGAGCTGATGTGGTACCAGCTGTGTTCAATCATAAGCACGTGATCCTCTCGAAATTAAGGAAGAGGGTGGGTGAGTCGATCGATCGATCGGTCAGTCAGTCAGTCGACAGTGGCCTCTGGTTGATTTACGTGAGAACAGCAGGTGTAAATGGCACTCGAAAGAGAAATTTGAGATCTGAAAAAGCGTACACAGTGGCTTCTGGTGGTTCACTTGGTCAATCGGTGGAGTTTGTTCCTCGCCACTGTCGCCACTGACTTGCATGGTTCAGGACTTGTGGAGCTGCGCATCGATGGATTTGCACTTCAGTGTTTGGACTTTCAGCAGTAAAATTTAAACCACACTGAACTGAACTTCAACACTAAAAACTGGACTGACACTGTTTCAATTTACTAGATCTTCTATGTGAAGCATTACATTGTATAGCATCTACATTGTAAAAGCGCTATAGAAATAAAGATGAATTGATTTGAATTCGCGAAAACAAAAAACTCCAAAAAAAAAAAAAAACCTCCTGGGATGCTCCCCAGAAATGTATACAGGGGTACATTTTCAGAATGAGCCTGGGTTGAAACTAATAGCTTTAAAAGCATCAAATGCATGCTTGAATACCCAATAAACTTTGACTGAGAAAAGTACATACATAAAATTTTGCAGGCATATCTGATCGAATGTAAAAGCTTGGCGATGATCTAAATAATGTTAACATACACAGTTAATCAGAGTAATATTGCTAAAATACCTCATAAAATGCATCGGAATCCACAATGCTTTCAATCCACTAGTAATACCTGTCATGTTAGCATTTCTGGTAATTTTCTTAAAGTCACTTATATTGTCCCTGAAGAAAATTGATTTAAACTGTATAGGAGTTATTAAATATCCTAATGTTGTTCCTTATAGACTTCATTTGGCTTTATATATATCTTATCATTATACTTTGGTTTTGAACTTCACGCTTGAGTTCACCTGTTAATATTAAAATAAAATACTAAATAAGTTTATTTCCCCATGTAATCCTGAGGGTTTTTGTTGAGGAAACCAGAGTGATGCTAACTTACAAAAATATGTCATCGCTCACATAGCTGGGACTTAATAACTTTTAGTTTATGACACGTCTATGAATCAGGACTTGGATATTTGCTTTTAGGTCGAGGGAACTTTCTAGAGAGCATTTTATTAGGCAATTTCAATACATCCCTGAAAGAATTTGGCAAATGTATTTGACAGCTTTCAAAAGTAAATGCCAATATGGCTCAGAAGCTTCAATACACCAGTTTGGATTCATCAGGTCCTGATTCTGAGGCCCTTGGGATGCTCTGACATTCGTGCTTATTTCTTCTACTTATAACATACCCTTGGCTAACATATTGTTTTATTCAGCACAAACTGTGCTACAATAATATGCAACAATGCTTAGGTTTTTTTAGGAAGAAAAAAACTGATTATGAGTGGTTAGTAAGTTGGAGTAAGAGTGGAAAAAAGGCCATAAAACACAATAAATAGTTTTGAATAATAAATTTGATAAATCAATCTAGCTAGGCTTGGGATAGGTGTAGAGGTTAATAACTGTGAGGGTTGGGTTTAGAGTTGGGGTCGGTGTAGACGTTAATAAAACACAATGTAATGGGTAGTTTAATAAGTAATATAACAAACTGATGTAAATGAAACAACTATTTTTAACTTATTTATGCATCAAACCACACCAACAGTCACTGGGGGATGAGCAAATTGTACTAAATTTGAATTAGATTATGCAAATTCATACAAAATATTTACTAAGTCTGTGGGCTCAATTTTATTGATCTAGGCGCAAAGTCTAAAGCGTATGGTGCGAAAGCATTAAGGGCATGTCCAAATCCACTATTGCTATTCTAAGGATGGAAAAATATGGTTTGTGTCGCGGCGCATGGTCTAACAGCGCTGTGCTTTTTCTCTTAATGAGTTATGAGTGTGTTTTGAGCATAAACCAATCAGAGTCTCATCTCCCATTCCCTTTAAGAGTGAGTTGTGTTGCACCATTACACATTCGCTATTTACATGACGGACTTTGTAAGTGGATAAACTGAACGCTTCACTATAGCAAGAAAACAGTTAGACAGACCATCTGCAGCGAGCGGATAAAGAATGAGCCTCCTTCAGTCGGCCTCTTTACTTTTTCTTTCTTTACTTTTACTCTTTAGTCTTTTCTTTACTCCTTTTTACTTTTATGAATAAGGAAACAGTGTGGATCATTAGTTTATTTGTTAAGCGCAAAGATTTATTTGTTATTTATTATTATGCACATAATAAACAATAATACTACTAATAATAACATTATACAATAAATTGTAAAAAGTGCCCCAAGATGAAGGCATGGAGTTAGTTGTTTTTATATTTATGTAGAAAATAATAATTTTTGTAACATTTTAATCCTTTAATTCTTTTTCATATGTAAAAATATTGGTGTATTGCTGTACATCCTGTGTGTATTAAGCAATGTGCACACGTTTAAGGCGCACAACTAACGCACTCTGCTCTGGACTTTAGACCCGCTTTTAGTTGGTCTATTACGCTTTCAATTTAAGTTCCTCAGAATAGCAACGCGCCAACAATGCGCCTCAATACACAAAGGTGCGCAAATGAATTGCTATTTAAACAACGTGGTGCAAAACGTGAAAATTAGGGTTGCGTTGGTCTGAAAATAGCAACACTGCAAACCAAACACATCTTGCACCTTATTGTGTTGTGAGAATGAAAGGGCTCTAAAAGTTACAAATTGCCATGAGATAGTGTTGGAATATCTGGGAACACTTTAATTTAAGGTGATGTACAAAATGTTCCATCCACTAATAATAATTACAATAAATTATACGTAATTACATGGAGAAAAGGAAGGAAGAAAAAAGAAAGAAAGAAAGAGAGAGAGAGAGAGAGAGACGAAGGAAAGGAAGGAAGGAAGGAAAGAAAGAAGGATCGAAAGAAAGAAAGAAAGAAAGAAAGAAAGAAAGAAAGAAAGAAAGAAAGAAAGAAAGAAAGAAAGAAAGAAAGAAAGAAACGAAGGAAGGAAGGAGCCAACAAAAGAAAGAAAGAAAGAAAGAATGAATGAAAGGAAGAAAGGAAAGAAAGGAAGAAAATGAAGGAAGGAAAGATGGATGAATGATATAAAGAAAAAGGAAATAAAGAAAGAAGGATTGAAGGAAAAAAAGGAAGAAAAATAAAGAAAAGTAGAAAGGAACGAGGGAGCGAGCAAATAAACGAAAGAAAGAAAGAATGAAAGAAAGTAGAAAGGAAGGAAAGAAAGATAGGCAGGAAAATAAAGAAAAAATAAAGAAGGAAGGTTGCAAGCAAGAAAGAAGGAAGGATTGAAGGGAAAAAAGAAGGAAAGAAATGAATGAAATGAAAGATGGAATGAAAGAAGGGAAGAAAAATAAAGCAAGAGTGAAAAAAAGAAGAAAGGAAAGAAATAAAGACAGGAAGGAAGGAAGG
>CAIGQQ010037999.1:1695586-1711598 GCA_903798035.1 Danio albolineatus | reverse complement strand
CACGTCCACACTAGCGTTTCACCCAGCATCTCTCAACAGATCTCCGTCCACATTACGCCACCAAAAACGTATATCACGTGACCATTCGCGCACTCTGGGCATGCGCGTTCAAGTATAAACAGGAAGCATGTGTCTCGCTCGGCATTTGGTTATTGTTAGTCAACAAACGCTGGTTGAACGATGAACGCGATGGCAAAGAAAGCAAGAGAGGTCTTTTTGTGGACAGACGACGAGGTCGAGTTGTTACTTAAAGTAACAAATGAATATAAAACATCCATGGCTATCGAAAATACAGTGTTTACAGTGAAGGCTGGTCTGCCGTCTGCCGGTGGCATTATAGCCATGTGCGCTTGACGAATAAGGGAAGGTTGGGACCCAAAAGCCCCAATCACGTAGCAAATCTCAGCAGCCACGCCTCCATTTTCAGATGTCTCCGTTTTCCCCCATCCACACTAAGACGGGGCAGCAGCGTTTTAGAATGAATACGCCCTCTCCAGCGTTTACAAAACGCTCCGTTTTCGCGCCTCGAAAATTCTGTCGTAGTGTGGACGGATGGCGTAACCGTAGCAAAACTTATGCGTTTTAAAACGAAAACGCACTAGTGTAAACGGGGCCTAAGTGCCAGCCATCCCGAACTGATGTGGTGTTTTCCTTACACAGTGTCCCACCGTCCTGCAGTGCAACGATTAGGGCTCTTCTCAATTGCCTCATCGCATGTCAGTTCGCGTCCCGAATGAATGACATCCAACACAGCCAACCTGCGTAGCCTATAAACGCGAAACAAAACCAGCAAAACCGAAACAAGTCCCCAAACTGTATAACGTCATATAAACGTAACATCAATCCACTTAAATTTGTAACTAAAATTAACTTAATTGATTTGTGTTGGGACAACATGAGGGAATTGTGTGGCTATTTTTTCAAATTGCCCAGATGGGACTCAAACCAGCGACCTCCTTCAACAGTGCTTACCATTTAAGCTGAAGTCATTACAAACCAAAGATACATTCTCCGACTCAAAATGTTCTGCTATTTTTATATCATTTGTAAGGACAACATGTGTGTTTAATTATAAAAATGCTAGTAGTTTCAGACCTTTGCACTCTTTGCACCGCATAAACCATCAGAATCTGCTCCGGTTGATGCATTTCTGCTTTCCTCATTCACCATCACACGTCCAGCTCTAGTAAGAGAAATGGCGTTTAAATGTTATTGTCCTCAAAGACGGACATCTCTCGTTGTTTATGTGCGTTTGCTCACGCTTTCTGTGGAAAAGCAGGTCAACCAATAAGAGGAGGCAGATGGTTGTATTTGGAGAACCATATGGTGAAAGTCATCTGGTTTTTAACGAATGAAATAAACACCCCTGATTTCTCCATATGTGGCCATTGAATCAGCTGAGCGGGACGGACATGCAGAGAAGCTGTGCTTTGTTTCAGGAAAGCCATCGTTCATTGTTTCTAGTTTTACTATTTCAGTGTCCAATGTTCAGCCAGGACCCTTTTGTTATGCGTTTGACAATGAAAGACATCCCATATAGACATCTGATGTATGCAAATCACATGTATGACATGCAAGTCCATGTTGTAAATGTTCAATAAAATATTGGTCATATATGCAACAAATATTTCTGAATTCTGCACAAGAAAATTACATTCATTCATTCATTTTACCTTTAGCTTAGTCTCTGATTTATCAGGGGTCACCACAGCAGAATGAACCGCCAACTATTCTAGCATACTGTAGGTTTTACGCAGCAGATGCCCTTCCAGTACTGGGAAACCTATAGCACATGTGTTTGAACTGTGGGGGAAACCGGAGAATCTGGAGGAAACCCATGCCAATACAGGGAGAACATGCAAACTCCACACAGAAATGCCAACTGGACCTGCAGAACTCGAACCAGCGACCTTCTTGCTGTGAGGTGACAGTGCAGACCACTGAGCCACCCAATATATTATTTATTAATTCATTCATTTTCTTTTGAACTTTTTGTCCTTTTATTATTCCGGGGTCACCACGGCGGAATGAACCGCTAACTTATCCAGCATACGTTTTACTCAGCGAATGTCCTTCCAGCTGTAATCCATCACTGGGAAACATCCATACACACTCATTCACACACATAGACGTCGGACAATTCAGGTTACCCAATTCACCTATACAGTACCTTATGTGTTTGGACTTGTGGGGGAAACCGGAGCACCCGGAAGAAACCCACGCGGACACAAGAAGAACATGCAAACTCCACATAGAAATGCCAACTGACCGAGCAGAGTCTCGAACCAGCGACCCTCTTGCTGTGAGGCGATCGAGCGACCCACTGAGCCAACGTGATGCCTATATTATTTATTCATTCATTTGTTTTCTTTTCGGCTTAGTCCCTTTATTATTCTGGGGTCGCCACAGCGGAATGAACCACCAACTTATCCAGCATTTGTTTTACGCAACGGATGCCGCAACCCATCTCTGGGAAATATATTATTTATAATGTATATAAATTTTCATATATGGCCATATATAAAATTTCCATTTAGGATGTGTCATACTATAGTAAGATATAAACTGGTTTAATGCAATTTTATTTGAAATGTATAAACTAAAACTGAGGTTCAAAAACTAAAAAGAATACGTTTGAATGGTCATTTATGTGGTATTATAGTTTTATTTAATATTTCATGTTACAATGTTACAGCTCGACATTGTGTGGACATTACCCACATGATGTCAGACGTTGGATATTGGTTGCCATCTTATAAATGTCAGTATTTGATGTCAATATGACGTTGGATTAAGATGTCGGCTTTATGTTGGATTTTGGTCACTTTCCAACACAACCTAAAATCAACAAAACATCAACGTCACTTCATGTCATTATTGGACATCAAAAAAACACTGGTGACCTAAATCTAACCTAATATTAATGTCTTGTGATGTTGTGTGTCAGCTGGGTAGTAAACCAAATTAATCATTTGTTTCGGTCTAGATAAAAGTGCTGCTGTAGAATATACCTATTCACAGGACGTGAACAGCAAGCGACACCTACATTTAGCTGAATTGTGATGCAATGTTCAGTGAAAATAAGCCTAACGTGTCTCTCGGTTATGACGTAATGACTTCATAAGTCTCTAATTGCAAACCTAAGTCAAATCGAGTACTTCCTCCTCCCTCAGGCTCTGGTTTCCATCTCTGTATTATGTGGATTTTCCTCATGCACAGAATAACCAGATGATGTCATACGTTTGTCAACCAATGTATACAACGAGAACACACAGATTGGAATACACTATATATAATATACACAATACCTTGCTTTAGAGAGGTCTAGTGTGGCAAATAAACAACGAACAGCCACATTTATTTATTTTCTATTTATTTATATTGGTGTTTTTCCTCTCTCCTTAATAATAAACTTGTTTTTTAGTGGTTTTTACTGTGTCCTCACAGCAAGAAGGTCGCTGGTTCGAGTCTTGGCTGGGTCAGTTGGCATTTCTGTGGAGTTTGCATGTCCTCTGGGTGCTCTGGTTTCCCCCACAGTTCAAAGACATGCGGTATAGGTGAATTGGATAAACTAAAGCTGCTTTTCCACTATCGTGCCAAACCGTTCTAAGAACAGTTCGGAACGGTTATGGTTGTTTCTCCACTGAGCACGGAACGGCGCGGCACGATTACAAACCGTTCTCGGCCCGGAATTCTCAGCATGGTTAGACAACCGTGCTGAACTGTGCTGACTGATTCTGTGTGTTGACGTCGCGGCTCTGTTGTCAAGTTACCACAGCAGGCTCAGCAGAAGCACGCTAGTCATCAGACATCCACAAGACTTTTTTTCTGCTGCGCATCAAATAATGCGAATAAGACACGCTTAACATAATCGATGCCGACAATTCACAACAACATCCCTATATCAATGAACAATGAGGAAATAATTGCACTTTTTATTCAAATCTCAGACGGCTTGTTAATTTAATACCAGCTAGACCACCTGAAGGACGGCGCGCTGTAACGTCGGCCGTCAAAAAGAAAGTCAACTCTTTCTTTTATTTCTGAACTTTGCTTGAAATCTTTACAGAGTGACACTGTATACCCGAGGTGCTGTTTTATGATTTAAATAATAGCCTGTATATGCACCAATAAACAAGTCAAATGAATGAATAAATTAAATAAAGATGGATTCTTAAATGTCGGTATTGCTTTTACTCAAAAAAATATCAATACGTTTTGACAAAAGTTTTATAAAAATAAAATTAGCAATTTTCATCATTTCAGCTATAAGCCATTATATGATTCAGTTATATATAAGTTTGACATTTATGGGGCATAACATGTTTCTGTGTTTTTGTTTTTTGTTCTCGGTGATCTTTAATATATAATGATTTATATGCATACGCAAAATATTTTCTAAATCGTCAAGCAAGAATTTGTCTATAGCTTGTTAGTTAAGACAAACAAATAAATAAAAAAGTAAAAATAAGATGCTAAAACTACAAAGATAAAACAGCCTTTTGCTAAATATAATATCCTTTATATCCTGATATACGTGTTTCATATGCGTTTTTTTATTTAACTTGATGCATTCGTTATTTAATGTTTGAATACTGAAACAAATAACAGCCACTGCTTAAAAGGTTATTTTTACCATCAAAGTGTATATTTCCTTATCAACTTTTGATATAAAACCGCTGTGTTATTTAATTTATTGTTAAAATGAAAGCATTTAAGTGCTATATATTTTTTATTCGTGAAAGTGCCCGCTCACTTTTGACAAGGCCCGTCCAAAAATAGATTTCTGCCACTATAAAACAAATGCACTTGTTGCATTATCATTGTTTATATTTCTGTTATGTATGGAGATTTTAAATATATTATTTATACCACCTCCATTATTATTTATTCCACCTTTCAATCATCACGTTACATTTTAATTTACCTAGAGCCGCGCAACATATGACCTCTAAATAAATACGGGTGCTGTGACATGTAGCTATATTTAGCACCTCGTATGAGAGAGCTGCATAACAGTGCTTAGTCACATGGTTGCTTTCGCTTTTATGAACATGAATAAACTAGTTTCGGCTATTATTTAAATTTAATTGAACAAATGGAGCCGTTTACATTGCGTCACCAAGGCAACTATTCATGCGCTTTGTGTAATGTTTCAAAGAGCTTTGTTGCACCACCACAGTGGAAAAGGAAACCGTATCCGTGCTGTATGGCCCGTTTTGGCACGGAACGGAACGGTTCAGCATAAAGAACGGTTCAGCACAATAGTGGAAAAGCGGCTTAAGTTGGCCATAGTGTATGAGTGTGTGTGAATGTAAGAGTGTATGGGAGCTTTCCCAGCTGGGAACATCCAGCTAGGACATCCACTGTGTAAATAATTGGCGGTTCATTCCGCTGTGGCGACCCCTGATGAATAAAGGGACTAAGCCAAAAGAAAAGGAATGAAGGAATGACTGCTGGACTGCTCCATGATTCGGGGCACAGATTCGTGTGTATGTAATAATTACATTAAAAACTGATTCGTTTGACCCTCACCCAAACATGATAGAAAACTTTTTTGTATCTTATTGAGGGGCCCCTTTTTTTTAGGCCCTTAAGTGGCTGCTTTCCTCACTTATTGGTTGAATCCGCCTGTGTGTGTGTTGCAGTAAACACCTGTCATCAGTTACAGAGGACAGGCGTCAGTATAAGCGAGCTCCTGCTGCTTTCAGCCACTTGTGAGACTGAACGAGGTGACATTTGTGAGGCAGCATGCCGTTTTACAGGCTTCCCATGCTGCTCAGAATTATTTTATCAGCCCAAAAAAGGCTTTTCTGGGTAGAGGATTCACTTCAACCAGCAGATATAAATAACGCCACCAGGTTTGTTGAATTTCGACAGCTCAAACAGAAGCCTTTACCAGCAGCGGTTTCGGGCACGTTTCCATCAGAATCACTGACCGATGCTAATTTT
This sequence comes from Danio albolineatus, assembly GCA_903798035.1. NCBI lineage: Eukaryota > Metazoa > Chordata > Actinopteri > Cypriniformes > Danionidae > Danio > Danio albolineatus. Next base: position 1,705,646 of record CAIGQQ010037999.1, on the reverse strand, counting down.
TCCTTGCAGACCTGGCGTCTGCAGGCAGAGCTTTGATTGGATAAATCATCTTGGCAGCATCGAGCTTGTTTTTTTGTTTTGCCTCCATAAACCCTCAATCCAACCCTTAGAGCTCATCTGTCAGGAAAATATTTCAGCATTCAGACGGTTTTCACAGAAACCATTTGAACACAGACACTACCAATAAAGCCCTCAGTAAAGCAGCAGATCCTGTAGAGAGAATCTGTCAAACGTCAGAATAGCTTTCCATTGTTTTTCCACAAACATCTACCACGCAGTGTTCCATCAAGACTGATTTTCTGCTTTTATAGTTTACCTTATTGTTCTACAGTAAAATGTGAGTCAAGGGCCATGTCCACAATAATATGTTTGGTTTAAAAACGCATATTTTTCTCTCCGTTCTGGCCTTCTGAAAACATATATCTTTCAAAACCTTTTTTCAAGCTGCTTTGAAGCCTTAATTATTGTGAAAATTGCTCAAATGGATAGATTATATACACTATAGAAATAAACTTAAATTGAAATAAATGTGGTGCCACGGTGGCGTAGTGAGTAGCACGTTCGCCTCACAGCAAGAAGGTCGCTGGTTCGAGCCCCGGCTGGGTCAGTTGGCATTTCTGTGTGGAGTTTGCATGTTCTCCCCGTGGTTGCGTGGGTTTCCTCCGGGTGCTCTGGTTTCCCCCACAGTCCAAAGACATGTGGTATAGGTGAATTGGGTAAGCTAAATTGTCCGTAGTGTATGAGTGTGAAAGAGTGTGTATGGATGTTTCCCAGAGATAGGTTGAGGCTGGAAGGGCATCCGCTGCGTAAAAAATATGCTGGATAAGTTGGCGGTTGATTCCGCTGTGGCGACCCCGGATTAATAAAGGGACTAAGCCGACAAGAAAATGAATGAATGAATGAAATAAATGTTTGCCAGAGCTTGATGTCAATCTGACATTCAAGAGTTAGATATTAGATATTGATATTGCTTGAAAATAATAGCAGGTTTGGCATGCTGTCCAGGGAGAGACATTAGGGTTACCGCCTGGTAAATGAGAATGTAAGGGGGTACAAGATCAGGTAGTTCTCGAGAGCTCCCCCTAGTAAAGGAGGAAAAGGGGAAGATGGGGTGGATGTGAAAATTGTTCAAAAAATAAAGATGAGGGAGTAATGTTAGTCGAGCTGTTTATAGTGAGTTTGGAATGATCCGATTGGCTTACTAAAGATTACAGAAGAAAGACCAGCCGCGATCAATCATATCACAAATTATGCTACAGTCACACTAGAGTTTGTGCTTGCGAAATTCTGTCGTACGCAGTGCCTAATTTGTGAATTGCGAGGTCCCAAAACAGATCGAGGTAACATGTTATCAGAGGATGGAGAGGTGTGGCGGACAAAAGTGAAGAGTGGGGCAGGGGGGTGTGGGTGTCATGGACAAAGAAGAGGGTTGGGGAGTCGCAGAAGAAAGTTAACAGCGAACGAGGGAGGTAGGCGGTTGAGGTGGAGGATGGGTAAAATGAGGTGCTGGATCAGATTTCAGAGGTGCCAGATCTGGAGTGTTCCAGCACAAATGAAGCCCTGGTCGTAGGGCGCTGTGAAAAGGGGCGGGATTAAACAAGATGATTCGATTTTAAAAAGCGAGCGATTGCTCCATATTTAAAATTTCTGTCCAGAGAGGTCATGCTTTGATCTTCGATTGGTCTCACACAATCATATGATGTGATTTCACAGGTCAGAGTTCACCAAGCTTGAACTTTTTTGCTTATGATTGCTTGCGGCTGGTCCTGGATTATCCAATTTATGATTCACCAATCAGACGATTCCTAAGTCACTATAATAACCGTAAGTGTCATATCACAGCCATCTTCATTTTGAAGAATCCCCCCTTCCACTCCTACTCCTCCTAGATGGGTGGCACGGTGGCCCAGTGGTTAGCACTGTTGCCTCACAGCAAGAACGTCACTGGTTCTAGTCCTTACCAAGCCAGCTGACGTTTCTGTGCGGAGTTTACACGTTCTCCCTGTGCTCACGTAGGTTTCTCCTGGGTTCCCTGGTTTCCTCCCACCGTCCAAAAACATGCAACTTAAGTTAATTGACTAATCCAAATCGGCACCATAGACATGCTCCTAGTAAGTAGTTATCTCTTAAGAGCAATCACTCTCTGTTCATTAGCTACTACAGCAGGGGAGTTCTCGAGATCTACCTGAACACAAACTCCCCTCTTGCCTTGCAAACGGAGGGAGCCCCGGGCTCGAGGATCTTATGAGCTCAGGGCTCTCTCCCGGGACAGCATGCCAAACAAGCTTTATAATCAATCATCAGCTAAGTGTGAACTCTTGAAGTTTATTTTAGTGCTTTCCAAGTATGCTTGATTGATTGTATAATTTTTGTATTGTCTTTTTTTTTGGGGTGACAATTATAACATCTGTCCATGGACAATGCATGAAAACTAGCCTTCAGGCTAATTCTGCTGCATTTGTGGCAATGCTATTTAATGTACACTGTCCTGACCAAATAAATAAATAAATCCTTGTCTTGCGTTTCTGTGTTTTTGACCTTTGTTTTGTTTATCCTTCCTGTTGTTTTGCCACCCAATCTGACCATTTGCCTGCTTTTGACTATGCTCTTGGATTTCCTGCTTGTCCCTGTTTGTCCAGTTGCCTGCCTGACTATTCTCTTAAATTATTATGTTATGTTATGTTATGTTATGTTATGTTATGTTATGTTATGTTATTCTCTTAAATTAACTGCATGTGGATCCTCTGTTGTCCCAAACCCTTTCGTGACAACTAGCATCTTGAAAAATATCCAGTCAAATATTATGTACTGTCATCATGGCAAAGATTAGTTATTAGAAATGAGTTATTAAAACTGTTATGGTTAGAAATGTGTTGAAAAAAAACAGAAATTCAAGAGTTCACACTTAGCTAATGGTTGATTATAAACATATTTGTCATGCTGTCCCGGGAGAGAGCCCTGAGCTCAGAATATCCTTGAGCCCGGGGCTCCCTCCCGTTTAAAGGGCGAGAGGAGAGTTTGAGCTCAGGTGAGTCTCAAGAACTGCCCCCGCTTGTGAACGTGCTGAGATACATCTGACTAGGGGGCCTTAAGATGCTATTTAAGAGTAGTCCATTTACTTATGTTGTATAGTTTTTGGATGGTGGGAGGAAACCGGAGAACCCGGGGAAAACCCACACAAACACGGGGAGAACATGCAAACTCCACACAGAAACGCTGACTGGCTTGGGGAATGGCCGAACCAGCAGTGTTCTTGCTGTGAGGCAACAGTGCTAACCACTGGGCCACCGTGCCGCTCTGTAAGAGAAGGGGAGAAGTTGGGGTGGAAGGGGGATTCTTCAAGACGAAGACGACCAGAGTAGAAAACTCTGGTAATTTACAGTGTGTCAGGATTCGTCTGATTGGTGCAATATGCAGAGCTGATGTGGTACCAGATGTGTTCAATCATAAGCACGTGATCGTCTCGAAATTAGTTTATAAATAAACCCCACTTGGTGAAAAATATTGGGGGGGTGTAATAATTTTAACTATATAATTTCTGCCCTATACACAACTAGTTAACTTTTCTGATTTTGATAGTAATGCAATAATATGCACGTTTTGTAAAGCTGTGTTGAAGCAATTATTATCGTGATAAAGCTCCATACAAATAAACTTGAACTGAATGTTTGCCAGAGCACTTCAGAAAAAGTGATGTATTCTTTCCGCAGAAGCCACCTACTGGAGAAATCGGCTCAGTGTTGGTTTAATAAGTCATTATGTGTAAACTTTGTCCTCAAGAGTTGGATGATGGAATTTTTATGCACCGGTTTACAGTATTACAGGTAAGTCTGAGGCCAGACATGCTGCACGAATGGAAATTTTGGTGGAGGCAGTCATCCTTCTACACCCAATAAAGCTTTTATGGCGAACGTCTGATGTTAACCTACAGTTAAAAGTTTAAAAAGGAAGTATCTGGCTTCGTAAATGTATCTGACTCACATACGTGCAGATCTAAAGAGCACTTTACAGGCTGCACATGACGGACGTGTTCACCGAAAGGACAAGGAATGTGTGTTGCCTGTTTGTGAATGTTGTTCTTGTGAAGATTCTGCTCTGTCAATATATATGAAGCGCAATTCAATTCAATTCATCTTTATTTCTATAGTGCTTTTACAATTGTGAATTGGGTCAAAGCAGCTTCACATAGAAGGTTATAGTAAATTGAAACAGTGTCAGTCCAGTTTTCAGTGTTGAAAGTCAGTTTAGCTCAGTTCAATGTGATTTAATATTCACTGCTGAGAGCCCAAACACTGAAGAGCAAATCCATTGATGCGCAGCTCTACAGGTCCTGAACCATGCAAGCCAGTGGCGACAGCGGCGAGGAACAAACTTCACCAACTGGCGAAAGTGAAGGATAAAAAACCAAGAGAAACCAGACTCAGTTGGTGTTAGGTCCCATGTGGGACCTGTTTGTTGTGGTTTTGCTTTGTCATTTGCAGAGCCTGCATGATTGCTGATTGGTGGGTGGCTCATCTCACCTAAGACCCATTATGTGGTGCCTAAGGCCCCGTTTACACTAGTGCGTTTTAGTTTTAAAACGGCGTTTTAGCATGAAAACGATCCGCGTCCACACTAGCGTTTCACCCAGCGTTTCTGAACATATCTCTGTACACACTACTCCACCAAAAACATATCACGTGACCATTAGCGCACTCTGGGCATGCGCGTTCTAGTATAAACAGGAAGCATGTGTCTCGCTCGGCATTCTAAATAGGGCTTACGCTGCTTGAAACACGAGCGATTAGTGAGTGTTCGAACAATATCTTGCCTCTTGCGAATATATGCAGCTGTTGTAGTAAAAAAGGCAGAGTTTAACTGCAAAATGGCGCCTAAAACGGACAATAGTGCAAACAACGCTCCCATTTCTGTCCATGTTGTTTACAGTGAGGGCTGGTCTGCCGTCTTCTGGTGGCGTTATAGTCATGTGATAGGGGCTTGACGAATAAGGGAAGGATACGCAGTGACCCAAAAGCGAATCTCAGTAACGAATCTCTGCAGCCTCACCTCCGTTTTCAGATGTCTTCGTTTTCCCCCATCCACACTGAGACAGAGCAGCAGCGTTTTAGAATGAAAACGTCCTCTCCAACGTTTCCAAAACGCTCCGTTTTCGGGGCTCGAAAACTCCGGCTTAGTGTGGACGGATTGCGTAACCGTAGCAAAACTTATGCGTTTTAAAACGAAAACGCATTAGTGTAAATGGGGCCTAAAAAGAATCCAACATTTGACATGAGAGGAGAGCTCGATTTGCCGGATCTCCCTGCCTGGCGTTTTTGATTTATTTTAGTTTGTTTTGGATCATGAGCTCAGTTCACTAACATAAGCATGCTTTTCACTTCTGACTTACATTTATACTGACATTGTTTGCTTTAAATATTTTTGTTAATAAATCGTTTCTTTTTTCAATTTACCTGGTCCGTATCGTTACAATTTTGAGCCAGTTGTAACAGTTCCACAACCATTTCTCCTATGGCCAAACATCTTGTGCAGAGCTGCAGTCTAGGCGGCGGAGGCTGGAGAATGCTGGACGTCCATCGTGGCTGGTGTACAGGCTGGCCCTTCAGGATCAATGCGAGGACTCGTCTGTCACTGAGGTCTTACAGGGATCGGTCTCATGCTCTCCACTTCTCCATGACCACCACAGCAGCTGCTCAGGATACGGCCTGGTCCAGGATTATGGAAACCTTGGGAATAATAAAAAAGGGACCAACATAAGCACAGATGCCGTTCAAATTATAATGTTTTTTGGGAAGTGTTCCCGGCTCCGGTTGCTCTAGATAATGCAGACTAACAATCCTTTAGAGGATTTGGATTTCAAGGGCATTTGTGTTTTATATGTATGCTATATAAGAGTTCAGATGCAAAAAACCTCTAAGTGCCATCTGAAATTTCCAAATCCAAATTTTCTCAGCCTCCTTTGTTTATGTTTTGGTATTTCACAAGAAAAGGACTTATTCTTTGCCATAAAAATGATATTATTGAAACCTTCACACAGGATCCTGATAAAAATGCTAATTTTAGAAGAAAATTCAGATGGCATTTAGAGGTTTATGCATCTGAACTCTGAATGATTGATTATAAAGCTTGTTTGGCATGCTGTCCCAGGAGAGAGATTTCCTGTTGCCAATAGGTGGCGCTATGACTGTAACTGGATATTGGCATGTAAAGGTGTTCAGGTCTGGACTCTTATTAAACGTGATTTTCGAGGCAGATCAGACGATGCATGCATGAGTTATAGCAACTTCCTGTTTCGTATCAAAACATCAAAGTTTGTGAGGACGCCACGGACACGCCCTTTGACAAAAACTCTAGATCTTCGCAATTTAACATCGCCAAGACCTTTAAGTGACAATAGACGATTTTGGTGTTGATTGGATAAAATCCCTAGGAGTTAGTTAAAATACAACACCTGTAAATGGCAAAAACTGCAGATTTAATTGCAGAGGAAGTTAAAAATATCGGACTTCGGTTTGAGATTGCTCCAAGAGATTTTTTTGTACGTTCAGACATGTTTGATGTGAATTTTCGTATGTGTGCCTGAATCGTAGTTCGGGGGTCAATCCATCAAAAGTGCATAGGTGGCGATGTTGAGTTATTTTAACACACCCACTTCTGAAACCTATAATAAATGTACATTTTCACCACATCTGGGGAGTGTGCAAAGTTTCGTGATTTCGAAACATTCGATTCATGATAGAGAAGAAGAAGAAGAAGAAGAAGAAGAAACAGAGCAATTCCAATAGGGCCTATGCACCGTTTCGGTGCTTTTGTCCCAAAAAATAAAACTAACAATGTAGTAAAGAATGTGGTAAAAATCTGAAAACGTGGTAAAAATCAGGTGAGGGCTTTTCTTTTTCTAGATTGCTTTTCAAAACACTGTTAGTTGGGTTTAGGGAAGTGGGTGGGCAGGTCAATCTGTGCTTTTTAAAAACACTATTGGCTGGGTTTAGGAAAGGAGGAGTGTGGATGGATCAGTTGGTGTGTGGTCAGTCAGACCAGGCGTCTAGTGGATTTATGATTTATGTGCAAACAGCAAGAGTGAATGGATCTCAAAAAGTGTACAGAGCAACCTCTGATGGATTCGTGAAAAAAAAAATAATAATAAATAAATAAATAAAAAATGGGACATATTTGGCGCTCTTCAGAAATGTATATAGGGGTAAATAATCAGAATGAGCTTGGGTTGCATGAATGACAAAATATGGAAAACATATTGACATCTGTCCATTTGACATCCACACATTGTCCATTTGACATCCACACTATTTGACCACCAAATTAACGACACAGACATAAATCGCCTCACAGCAAGAAGGTTGCTGGTTCGAGCCATGGCTGGGTCAGTTGGCATTTCTGTTTGCATGGAGTTTGCATGTTCTCCGGGTGCTCCGGTTTCCCCAACAGTCCAAAGAAATGTGCTATAGGTGAACTGAATAAGCTAAATCGTAGAGTATGAGTGTGAATGCAAGAGTGTATGAGTGTTTCCCAGTGTTGGGTTACAGCTGTAAGGGCATCCCTTGCATATAATGTGCTGGATAATGTGCTGCATGTGTTGGATAAGTTGGCGGTTCATTCCGCTGTGGCAACCCCTGATTAATAGAGACTAAGCCGAAAAGAAAATGAATAAAGTTGTATTCATCTAAATGCTTCAATTCCTAATTTACACTGGATTTTGTATCTCTACGATGAACTAATCGACCAAAATCACATCAGATTGACATGCACTGCATTATAGGACCTTGAGCTTTCCTTCAAAAGCTTTTGAAATGTTCTAAAACTGTCAATACACAGATATTTTCTGCAGTGCTTTCTCTTAAACGGTCGGACGTTTGGAAAAAGAGCAGCGCTAGGGGTTTTCTCTCTAACAGCTGATGTTAATTAAGACCGTAAGCGATCCTGATCCGTCGGAATCTCTGTGCCATGGAGCAGGAGTAAATCCAACGTTTTCCGCTCTGGATATGGCCATGATGTCAGTGGAAATGTTTACGGTTTCTCTCAATACGCCGCTTTGGGAGTCATATACATGTGTGCCCACCCTCGCCGGTCTGCCTGGATCGCAGTGTCAGAATTGACAAACAAAAATTACCGCATTTCAAATTGTGTTCATCAGCCAGATTTCATTTGATTTGCTTGTTTAATATCAGAACAGTAATCGACTGTGTTTCTGTCGTCACTTTTCCTATGTCGAATTAGGAATTGTATCCTATGTATCCATGGATTACAGTAGATTGAGACAGTGTCAGTCCAGTTTTCAGAGTTGAAGTTCAGTTTAGTTCAGTTCAGTGTGGTTTAATATTTACTGCTGAAAGTCCAAACACTGAAGATTAATCAATCGATGCGCAGCTCTACAGGTCCCAAACCATGCAAGACGCAAAACCAGTGGCGACAGCGACGAGGAACAAACTTCACCAATTGGCGAAAGTAAAGAATTTAAAAAAACCTTGAGAGAAACCAGGCTCAGTCGGGCACGACCATTTCTACTATGGTAAACGTCTTAAGCAGAGCTGCATTTTTTGAAAAACATTTTTGATGCACTTTCAAATGTTGACTACCGTATACTGAAGAAGAAAGTCATTCAGCAATGGGTTTGTCTGGCAGTCAGTCTGACGTCTCCTTTAGCGTAGCGTCTACAGAATGATCTTTGAGTCTGACCGCACAGGAGGAGAGAACAAGATCCCTGCAGTTCACATGTTTTCCTGTCCAAAGATGTTTTTTTTCTTCTTTTAACCGCATTGACCTTCCAGCATCTTTCCATAGATCAGCATTCAGAGCAGAAACCGAACGTCTTTCTCAATGGAAAAAGCGATCAGATACGTCATGTCTATTAAACCACCCCATTTCATCCTCGTTCATACAATTGTAAGTTTTAAGACTGCTTGATATTGATGTCATTTTATAGCCCTCTTTTTATGAGCGCTGCACTTACGAGAGCGCTCTATAAGACGAAGATAAAAGCGCATGATGTACAGCTGTTCATTCGTCTCCAGTTTTCAGCACTTTTTTCGTCTTTTCGGATGCATCAAGCAGAGAAACATGACGGCTCAGTGATGTATGTTTCATTTCAGTCAACATCAAATATGACCATTTACCAGGAAATATGGAGGAACGGCAGCTGATACTGATAGCAGACTTTTTTGTTTTGGTTTCAGACATTCGTCAAACAGGTCTTTAAGGGCGTACTCACACTATGTACAGCTCACCAAAGCACGCTTGTCCCCCCTTCTGTCTCCCCCGATGGCCCGCAATCACATTGCATTCGGGCCTGAGCACACTTATGTCATCGATGATGCGCTGTTCAGTGTAAGAGAAGCGCTCTATGAGATTTCAGTGGAGATTTCTTTATATCATTATATGGTTTTAGTGGTTTGATATGCAGTGACAACCAGTCAAATATTCCACCGAACAGATCAGCCACTGCTGAAGCTCATAAACAATCATGACATCCTCGTGCTGCAGGAATTAGAAGGTTTACTAAAGGTGCAGCTGTCGTGCAGAGAGGGGTTTGCGTCTTTAATAATCTACGACAGTTTGCGTTCATTAAACAGTAAGAATGATTAATAAATCCATATGAAACAGTCCCCAAAAGTCACGTCTCCTCTTCAGTTTTGGGCTCAGGCGTGCTTTGCACTCTCATTACAATCGTACCGCACCAAAGCCCAAGTGAACCGCACTCAGGCACACCTCTTCCAACCGGGTCAGGGCTGGCCAACTGTACCGTTTCAGTTCAGTTCAGTGCACTCACACTTCTCAAATTATCTGGGAAACGGGCCTGAGCACGGTTTAGCATAGGTTGAGCACGGATAGCATCGTGTGAGTACGCCCTAAATGTCTTTCTTGGGTCTTACTGAGGGGTATTGCATAAAAGTAAGATAAGGGATTCTTAAAGGACCACAAAACCCCCTTGTCTTTGCAGGGTGTTTTCACACCTACAGTCTGGAAAAGCTCAGGAAAGTGGGTGTGTCCAGCTCTGTTTTGGTGGGAGTGTCAGGGGAGGGAAAGAGGGAAGGTTTTGCATAAAAAT
>CAIGQQ010037999.1:1613431-1635593 GCA_903798035.1 Danio albolineatus | reverse complement strand
GAGATGGGTTGCTGCTGGAAGGGCATCCGCTGCGTAAAACATTAGCTGGATAAGTTGGCGGTTCATTCCGCTGTGGCAACCCCGGATTAATAAAGGGACTAAGCCGAAAAGAAAATGAATGAATGAATGAATGAATGAATGGATAGTGCAAAAAGAGGTGTAAATAAAGTCAAAAACACTTTCTGGTCCAACCGTCCGACTCACATTCAAACCATAACTGTGTTTCCATTCAAAGGTCTGAATCAAACATAGCTGCAGGACTGGGATATTTCATGAAACATTTGTGAGTAAAGCACTCCAATGAGTCAAAGAGAACAAATTAGACGCTTCCTGATAAACTGGCGCCAAATATCAGAAAGAAAAATGTAATTTAATTGGAAGAAAAAGCCACTTTTTTCCACTATAAGAAGGGGACGATCACTTTGAACACATTTTTCTGTTCTGAGAACTCAAGAGGCACCACACTGCGCTTTTTATGTTGCTAGGCAACAACTGACTCAGATGTTGATATTGTTACAATTGAAATATTGTGGGTGGGCACCACAGTGGTGTAGTGGGTAGCACGATCGCCTCACAGCAAGAACGCTGAGTCAGTTGGCATTTCTGTGATGAGTTTGGATGTTCTCCCCGTGTTCCTCCGGGTGCTCCGGTTTCCCCCACAAGTCCAAAGACATGTGGTATAGGTGAATTGAATAAGCTAAATTGGGCATAGTGTATGTGTGTGAATGAGTGTGTATTGATGGGATGTTTCCCAGAGATTGGTTGCAGCTGTAAGGGCATCCGCTGTGTAAAACATATGCTGGATAAGTTGGTGGTTCATTCCGCTGTGGCGACCCCGGATTAATAAAGGGACTAAGCCGAAAACAAAATGAATGAATGAATGAATGATATTGTGACATACAATATTAATAACCACAAGTCTCTCCTCAATCTTTAAAATCCTCCACAGACGTCCCGACAACACAAACACTACAGTCACCTCAATGGAAACCCCGCCTCTGCTTTCATTTGATTGGAGAATGAAAAAGACTGACACAACACGCTTTTACTTCTCATGCTGCGTTCACACCAGACGCTGTAGAAGCGTAGAGTGATTTCCATGTTAAGTCAATGCAAAGACGAGAATAGACATCCTGCGGTGCGATTGACACGATTCGCACGAATGAATCGGTGCGAGTTGAGCGTTCTGCGCGATTGATGTGCGTATCGCATGTTTCGCACGAATCGCTCGAGTTCTGAAAATCTGAACTATCAAGGTACACACACTGGCGGTGCAAGTCGGCAGCTGTCCGCGGTGCCCAGCCACGACTCAGGACACTGTGCATATTTCTGCCATGCCACAGAGCGCCATCTGAATAGTTTCTTTTTTAATAGCGTGCGAATGTCTGCGTCTGGTGTGCGATACTTCCATGTGCACACCGTGTCTCGGCACTGAGCGACGCATCCGGTGTGAAATAAAAAACAAAAACAAATGTTAAGTAATGAGGGAAAGTTATGCGTTCGTTGTTTGTTTTTGTTTTTGAAACAATAAATGCTTAACGCCGCATAGTCTGTCTGAGTCTGTCCTATTTTTATTTTATTTTATTTTTATTTTTATTTTTTATCTTTCTTATTTTTAGTTGCTTTAATAGTGTCGACCACTATTTTCTTTTTGATCCTCACAATTTTGGAATCCAGTTGCGGGCCGGATTGAACGGCTCAGCTGGCCGGATTCGGCCACCTATTGATGACCAGTGACATACACTATAGGTGAATTGAATAAACTAAATTGGCCGCAGTGTGTGTGTAAATGTGAGTGTGTATGAGTGTTTCCCAGTACTGGGTTGCGGCTGGAAGAGCATTCGCTGCGTAAAATATAAGCTGGAATAGTTGGCGGTTCATTCCGCTGTGGCAACCTTTAATAAATCAGAGATTAAGCTGAAAGAAAATGAATGAATATTTTTCTTATACTATTTTATTTTGATTATATTATTTATAGTTTATTTAAAGTTATACTTAGTGTGCAGCAATAACATTTTGGTCCCACTTTATATTATGTAGCCTTAACTAATATGTACTTACACAGAAATGAATCATTCCTTACAATGTACTTATTGTGTAAATACATGATTTTACATTGTACTTATGCTTGATTAAATACCTGTATGTAATTACATCTGTAATTAATTTCTGCAATCACATCTGTAAATACACTGTTGACCATCCCTTACACCTTAATCCACCCCTAAATCTACCAATACCACCAAACTTGTCCTTAACCCTCCCCCTATCCCAACTCAAGAGCACCACAAGTGTTCTCAAATACACTATGAACACAGTAAGTACATTGTATTTATTTTTTCATGCAAGTACATAGTAGTTAAGGACACTTAATATAAAGTGGGACCCAGTTTCACTATGTGCTCGCTCCGCTGGTGCGTCCTTCACATCACGCCTATTTCTGTGATCACGAATTAATTCTGTAAACATGTTGTTTTTAATCGCAATTTATGCACATTTTGTCTTATCAGATAAAAGTTTATCCTACTCAGCTGCACGCATCAGATCTTTTTATGCACATTTTTTAATTTTATGTGCATCTTGGCACTTCCATCAAGCATTTTTTTATATGACAGTTTAAAATGTGCATAAAAATAGGTGGATGGAAACAGCTAATAGCTAGTGCGTCTTTAGTATAAACACTAATGGAATCTGAACGAGAGCTTAAAAAAAGGAAATTAAAGCCCATCTGGTATCACTAGACTAGACACCCTAATATGTTAAGCATTATAAGTGTATTTTTATTGCATTTGGGATTGATGTTAGTCAATCCCAGATGAAGAGTCCCATTTACACCTGACACTAACACACCGTGTCATTTGAACACAACTGGATGCCATTAAATGGAGTCAAAGTATGTTTGTGATCAAACTACACAAATCACACACTCTAAAACAATGCTGGGTTACACACAATCGATTTGTGTTGAGACATCATGATGGAATTAACCCTCTGGGGTCTGAGGTGACTTTGAGGCCCCAAAGGGCGTAGTCACACTAGGTACAGCTGCCTTGAACCATCGCTGATGCAACTCTTCAGCAGTGGTGGAAAGAGTACTGAAAAATCATACTCAAGTAAAAGTACCATTACTTGGCCAAAAATGTAGTGCAAGTAGAGTGAAAGTATCTATAGTAAATATTACTTAGAGTATGAGTAAAAAGTAGACCATTTAAAAGTACTCAAGAGTAGTGAGTAGTGAGTATTACACTGTAGAAATGTTGATGCGTTTACAGAATGTTATGTTTACACATCCCTGCACAAACAACATGTAGTGTATTTAGGGATCTTCCTATTTTCGTTCGTTCCCTCCAACCTTCCTTCAAATATTTGTTAGTTCTCTCCTTCCTTCATCGTTTGTTCCTTCCTTCCTTCGTTCATTCATTTGTTTGTTCGTTCGTTCCTTCATTTGTTCGCTTATTCTTTCTTTCCTTCCTTCCTTCATTTGTTCGCTCATTCTTTCTTTCATATTTTTGTTCCTTCCTTCATTAGGTCCTTTGTTCATTCATTCGTTTGTTCCTTCCTTAGTTTGTTCAGTCCTTCCTTGAATCCTTCCTTCATTTATTTGGTTCTTCTATCCTTCCTTCCATTCCTTGTTCGGTCCTTCCTTTTATTTGGCCCTTCCTTCCATTCTTCATTCGTTCCATTTAGTGATTGTTTAAGGCTGTTTGGTGATTTCAGTCATTATACAGTCGACATCCATCATTTTCAGTGACCTGCAGTCTATAAACAGTCTCTGGATCATTGCGTGTGCAGATTTTGTACATCTTCTTGGACATTTTTAATGTTTCCCAAAGGTTTGCTGCATTTATAAAGCGCCCATGTCTTGAGGTCATTCAGTATGATGTGATTTACTTTCTGTGTGTGATTTAATTGGACAGGAATCACAGGACTGATCTTTATACTTTAGACAATGACCATAGACAAGAAAGAAATAAAGTAGTGACTGCAGGTTGAAGGAAAGTAGTGGAGTAAAAGTACCAATACTGCACTAAACATGTACTCAAGGGAAAGTAAGAGTCCACATTTTTAAAACTACTCAGTAAATTACAATTCCTGAGAAAAACTACTCAATTACAGCAGTTTGAGTGTGTGTAATTAGTTACTTTACACCACTGCTCTTCAGTTTAACAGCAAGAGAAACGCTCTCGCACAGCACAGTGGAGATTGCTTTAGTTATAACGATTTATTCACTTGGGATGCAGTGACACGCAGTCAAATATTTTGTCGAACAGATCCACAACTTCTGTCGCTCATAAATGATCATAAAAGTCCTTGTTCTGCAGGTATTAGGAAGTTTGCTGAAGGTGCAGCTGTCATGCAGTGAGGAGTCTGCATCTTTAATAAACTACAACACTTTGTGTTCATTAAAAAGAATGAGTATTAAATCTATATGAAACGTGTATTCAGTTTATGGCTCATGAGCCCCAAAAGCCCAAATGAACCACACTCTTCCAACCGGGCCAGGGCCACACTTTTCAAACGAACCAGGAAATGCACCTGGGTATGATTCGTATTAGGTTTGGGTCGATAGATGATGCCATCGTCCATCACCGATGGCCGATAGACGTCACGTTGCTGAGCCGGCATCTCAATCCTATGCATGTGCACTTACAGTATGCACAAAAATATATATTTGAAATGGTATAAAACCTGTTTGCAACACTGTTGTAATAAAAACTGTTTCTTGTGCATTACTTTAGCATTAAATAATAATTTCTGAATGACTGACAAAAAGCTTTAAACACAAGAATAAATAACATTTTAAACATAAAAAAACAATTAACTTAATTAACTTAACTTCAGTTAACTGATTAGCTTTTACAAATTTAAATGGATAGAACATAAAAAAAGGAGTTTGAACAAACAGCAGATGTCATTTTTTTGTGTGTGCACGTGACCAACTATGATGCATATCTTTGCATTAACACTAACACATTCTGGACGTAAGTTTAAAAAGGAATTAAATCCCATCCTATAACATTACTAGACACCTTAAAACTCTATATTACACGTTGCAATAGTAGTTGTATTGAATTAATAATATGTTCTTATGCAGTTTCAGTTGATCATCAGACGATCTGAACACAACTGCACACCCAGAATGCTGTATAAATGGAATCAAACATACTTTCTAATCCAGTTCCACAAACCAAATTCAGAAACGCATGTTGACTTAATAAACACTAATGCATCCCATGAAAAAGTGAATTACAGCCCATCTGCTAACACTTCATGCAAAGCTTTTATATACATCATGCATATTTTTTTAAGCATTGAATTGTTTGATCTTATTAAAAAAAAACTTGCGCCTTGGACAAAAGCATCTGTAAAATGACTAAATTGTATGATTATATACACTTTATTAGGTACACCTTACTAGTACTGTGTTGGGCCCCCTTTTGTCATGTCATAGACTCAACAAGGTACTGAAAATATTCCTGAGAGATTTTGGCCAATATTGACATGATAGCATCTCATTCCACCACATACCAAAGATGCTCTATTGGATTGAGTTCTGGTGACTGTGGAGGCCATTTGAGTACAGTGAACTCATTGTCATGTTTAAGAAACCAGTCTGAGACGATTTGCGTTTTATGACATGGTGCGTTATCCTGCTGGAAGTAGCCATCAGAAGATGGATAAACTGTGGTCATAAAGGAATGAACATGGTCAGCAACAATACTCAGGTAGTCTGTGGTCTTGACATGATGCTCAAACAAACATAGAAATAATATATCATTATCCAATATATCATATTATTATTCAGTACATCATATTAGTATTCAGTATATCATTGTATTATCCAATATATCATTTTATTATTCAATATATCATATTATTCAGTATATCATATTATTATTCAATATATCATTATCCAATATATCATATAATTATTCAATATATCATATTATTCAGTATATCATTGTATTATTCAGTATATTTTATTATTATTTAATATATCATATTATTATTCAATATATCATATCTCTCTCTCTCTCTCTCACTCACGTCACAGGTCCTGCCCTAATTACGACAGCAGACGACGGACGGCGACGTCACCGGGGATTGGCTAACGCCTGGCGTCTTTTAAAAGGTGGAACTGTCGGAGCGAGCGGGGAGTTGGTTGGTGTGTGATTTTGGAGATTGTTGTTAAAAGAAATATTGGTTTGCGAAACTTGTTGCTTGTTTGTTCCTGTGGTGTGTGTAATCTTGTTTTTTTGTGTTATTGTGATCCCTCCAGGGTTTCCCCCTTCCTGTAAGTTTGTTTTTTGCTTTGTTTGTTAATATCCCTGTAAAAATATTGTACATACACGGTTCGAAGCAGTAGGGGTTGCATTCCACACTTTTTCTTTATTGCAAATATTTAGGGATCGAGCACCGGAACGGCACGTAAGCCCTATTGGAATTGCTCGGTTTCTTCTTCTTCTTCCGGGTAAATGATTGAGATTTTAAGGGTCTAAACATGCCCGAAAACTCACGAAACTTTGCACACGCCCCAGAAGTGGCTAAAAATGTTGTTTATTATAGGTTTCGGAAGTGGGTGTGGCAAAGTGACTCGACAGCGCCACCTATGAACTTCAGACGGACTAGCCCCTGAGCCAGGAATCAATCACGCACGTGCACAAAAATTGGCACACACGTCAAACATGCCAAACCCTACAAAAAAGTATCTTGGAGCGAAATCTCAAACCCAACAGGAAGTCAGATATTTTTAACTTCCTCCGGCGAAAAAGTGGCTTTTTTGCCATTTCCAGGCGTTGTATTTTAACGAACTCCTCCTAGGGATTTAATCGGATCAACACCAAAATTGGATTTTATCATCTAAAGGCCTTGGCGATGTTAAATTGCGAAGATCTAGAGTTTTCATCGATGGGCGTGGCCGTGACGGCCTCTCAAACTTTGATGATTCGCCATGAAACAGGAAGTTGTTATAACTCAGACATGCATTATCCGATCAGCCTCAAAACTCATACGTATGATAACAGTCCTGACCTGAACACGTTTACATGCCAATATCCAGATACAGTTATAGCGCCACATGCTGGCAACAGGAAGTGACATGTTTTACAGCATAAAAAAGCTCCACCCATGAATTTTACCGTATCACCACTAAATTAGTGTGGTGTTATCTGAAAGCTCTAGCGATGATATATTGTGAAGATCTAGAATTTTTGCCAAAGGCCGTGTCCGTGGTGGACTGACAAACATCAACGCTTCGCCATGGAGGAGGAAGTACTTATAACTCAACCACACAATGTCCGATCGGCCTAAAACTTCACGTGCTCGATAAGAATCCTCTCCTGAAGACATCTACATGGCGATATTGAGTCACAGTCATAGCGTCACCTGCTGAGAGGAGGGAGTTTGGCATAAATCTATGGTGTTCTCGTGTTTTTTTAATATGTATTGGCTTAAATTAATATTGTCTGCTGTTCACTGTCGTCCTGGGGCCACCGGGCAGCAGTGAGCCGGGGGTGCGAGGTCCCTTTCATCGCTGCTTGCAGCTTTAATTTCTCTTGTTTTTTATAAATAGCTAGAGAGTCAGATGTAGTATTGTATTTTTATTTCTGTTATTTTCTTCGTAGGGTGTAGGTAGTTTTATTGTGGGTATTCAAGTAGAGTGTGTTTTGTTTACTTATTTAATTTTTTTGGTGGATCCACTCCGAGGTAATAGGCTTCACATTTTTGCGTGATAAGAAAAGAGAAGAAAACGACAAAAAAAGACAAATAAACGAACCCGTCTCTGGTTTATAAAAGTGAATTGTATTTGTCACGTGCATTATTTATGTTACGTCTTTGACCTCACTCAGTTCTGATGCATTATTTCTTAAAACAACACAATATTTTCTGCTTGTCTAGAAAATGCTTCAGGTATTTTTAGGACTACAGTAGAAACGAGACAAAACATCTAAGTAAGAAAGTCATTGTTTTTGCAGTGTAGTTGTTTAAGAATGTAAATACATTATTTATATTTTCATCTGAAGGCTAGGGAAATATTAAGCCAGTCAAAGTGAACACAAAATACCAAATTGATTTAGTTTTTATATTGTGATTCAGCAACGTCTGGCATGAGTGAGTTGATTTGCGCAGGTCATTTGTGGAGGTCGACTTCAATATAGAAGCTGATTATTGATGATGACAAATCAGAAAAAAAAAGGTTAATGGTTTGATAGACTGCAGCTGAAAGACTGAATATATGAATAACTGAAAGGCTGATGAACTGTGAGCCACAGAAAAATAAAAGCGGTTAGGAAGGATAGGATTTTATTTGCAGATGTTTGCTCAAAACTGATATATACGGACAACGGAGCAGTCCCTGTGGAAAGCTGAGAGCATTGTATTTCTGCCTTGATTAGTTTAATTGTATGTGCTGAAAGGTGGATTATAATCAGAGCTGTCGATGCCCAAACCAAAATGACTTCATTATCGTCAGACAACAGCATTAAATAGGTAATGAAAAGTGAAGGAAATGTGTTCCTTTTTCATGCAGCTTATTACTTTCAAAAGTATTTAGTAGTAATATTACTTAGCAAAATTTTTTTTATGTTTTTGCCTTGTTTTTCTGTACAAATATTCAAAAGTTCTTATATAAAGAATTTATTTAAGAAATAAAATGCCTGTCTTTTGTTTAAATTTTAAGAAAAAGCTAATTATGTTTTGGCTCAGAACTGGGGGGAAAAGTGTCAGTGTGCTCTAAACAAACCAACAAAAAAACAAACAAATAAAAATAAAATAAAATAAAATAATAAAATAAAATAATAAAAACAAAATAAATTTTAAAATTATATTACATTACATTAAATTAAGGGTGCCACGGTGGTGTAGTGGGTACACTCCA
Source organism: Danio albolineatus (assembly GCA_903798035.1). Lineage (NCBI taxonomy): Eukaryota > Metazoa > Chordata > Actinopteri > Cypriniformes > Danionidae > Danio > Danio albolineatus. The sequence goes on along the minus strand of CAIGQQ010037999.1, from coordinate 1,626,715 downwards.
GGTGCTCCGGTTTACTCCACAAGTCCAAAAACATGTGGTACAGGTGAATTGGGTAAGCTAAATTGTCCGTAGTGTATGAGTGTGAATGAGTGTTTATGGATGTTTCCCAGAGATGGGTTGCAGCTGGAAAGGCATCTTCTGCGTAAAACATATGCTGGATAAGTTGGTGGTTCATTCCGCTGTGGCGACCACTGATTAATAAAGGGACTACGCCGAAAAGAAAATGAATGAATCAAATCAAATCAAATCAAATCAAATCAAGTATTTTATTACCTTAAAAATAATTCTAACTCTATTCAATAAGTGACTATACACACAGTGACCCTTAGCACACAGCTAAAAAAAAAAAAAACAAAGGAGCGGCTTCACAACAACTGCGTGACTGCTCTGGAATGGCCCAGCCAGAGCCCTGAATAACACCCAATTGAGCATCTCTGAAAATAACTAAAAATGGCTGTCTACCAGCGTTTACCATCCAACCTGAGAGAACTGGAGAAGATCTACAAGGAGGAACGGCAGAGGATCCCCAAATCCAGGTGTGGAAAAACTTGTTGAATCCCTACCAAAAAGACTGTATTAGATCAAAAGGGTGCTTCTACTAAATACTGAGCAAAGGGTCTCTGAATACTGTGGATCATGTGATATTTCAGTTTCTATTTTTTAATAAAAAAAATATGTCAACAATTCCGTGTTTTTCTGTCAATATGAGGTGCTGTGTGTACATTAATGTGGGAAAAAATTACTTAAAGGATTTTAGCAAATGGCTGCATTATAACTGAAAAATGTAAGGGGGTCTGGATACTTATCGTACCCACTGTATGTATATACAGTATATATATTTTTATTTTTATTTTCCTTTTTTGTTTGTCAAGGTTTTATCCACTTGACCAATAAAGGGTATTTCTTCCAGTTTGAATTTAAAGAGCTCCTATTATGGATTTTTGAAAATGAGCTTGCATGTAGTGTGTAACACAGCTCTAAGTGAAGTGAAATATCCAGCTGAGGCTTAAATCTGAAAGTGCACAGTGTATAAAACTATTGATTCATCCATAAAAGAGTCGACTCTTTGTTCTTCAAATGAATCGTTGTTATGACGAGTCTTTAGCCGTTTCGGCTTGACGTCAATGCGAAACATAAGCCCCGCCCACTAGTTACACAGGCAAACGAGGGGAAGTTGAAACCCCCGGCCCCGCCCACAGACAGGAAGAAAAAGTGGAAGACAAACACTAGCAAATTCTGGTTAAATCAAGCTGTGTGGATTTAATACTAAATGTGTGTCACTGTTTTTATTTAAAGTTAAGAATAGAGTAATTTGCTAGGAGATCGGGGAGGTTAGGTTCGGGGGTGAGATGTCTGAATAACACTATTGAGAACCGGGTACTGTGATGTTAGTAACTCCTGTGAAGCGCGTTTTGGGCGCTGCGATCAGATCCTATACCAATGTTGACGACCGGTTTTCCAGGAAAAATAACAAATCGGGAGGGTGCCGTTAGATGGGTCTGAAATACGGGCTACTCCCGGGAAAAACAGGAGTGTTGGCAGGTATGCTCACTCATACACTATGCCGTGGTGGTCATTCTCTCACGCTGAGCGCTGGCAATCAATCGCAACAGACTGGGTCATCGACTCATCGGTCCAATCAGCACAGATTAGCAGTGCGCTAAGGAGTAGTTCGGGAACAAATGAATCGCTGAACGATTCATATAGGAGTCACTGGGATAATGAGGTAAAAATAAATGCATATTATAAGACCATGAATGTGTTTTTTGACCTTGCATGCATATCAGCCTGTTGATGAAAACCCCCAAAACAAAATGTATAATTGGGGCTCTTTAATATGTTTTACTCATTTTCAAGATGTCCAGCAGTTTAAATTATTGTGTGTAGCTTGCGGCATAATTTGGAATTTATTTTGCACAATATCAAACAAAAAGTTTCATCTTTCATGCAGACTCGGCAAACAGTGCATGAAAGCCGGAAAGAAAAGAAAAAACAGCCGACGACGAGACTTCAAAACACTTCGAGACTTCTCAAAGGACTCCACATAACTCAGGTAAAACAAACAGATGTCTTCTTTCGTCTTCTGGCACAGCAGAAACAAACATGAAAGGCATTTCTATGTAATTTGATGCTGTTTGGCTTTGTTTTGATTGTCTGTGTAAGGGCGGCTTGGTGGCGCAGTGAGTAGCACTGTCACCTCACAGCAAGAAGGTCGCTGGTTCGAACCTCGGCTGGGTCAGTTGGCATTTCTGTGTGGAGTTTGCATGTTCTCCCTGTGTTGGTGTGGGTTTCCTCCGGGTGCTCCGGTTTCCCCCACAGTCCAAAGACATGTGCTGTAGGTGAATTGGGTAGGCTAAATTGTATGAGGGTGTAAGCAGAGTTGTCCCCTACCTTTAATTTGGGGTGCCCCGCCCTCCCAAAGTCAAGTTAATTCTACTTTATACACTATAGAGCGCCAGATCACAACTTCTTTTAATAAACAAAGTAAATAGCCATATGTAATATCTTATTTACACAACAGCATGTCATTTCTGTCTCTACATCAGGGGTGCCCAAACTTTTTCGTATGAAGGGCCAAATACCAAATATTATTGATAGCTGTGGGCAGAACGTAACTATTCGTTCATTCATTCATTTTTTTGTCGGCTTAATCCCTTCATTAATCCGGGGTCGCCACAGCGGAATGAACCAAAAACTTATCCAGCATTTGTTTCATGCAGCGGATGCCCTTCCAGCCGCAACCCATCTCTGGGAAACATCCATACACACTCATCTACTACGGACAATTTAGCCTACCCAATTCACCTATAGCCATACCTGCCAACATTTGGTTTTGAAATTCCGGGAGATTTTATTTTATTTTTTTACATAAAATGATTTTCTCATATACATTTTTTATGTTTTATTGTGACTTTTAACATCGTAACATATCAAATAAAAAAATACAGTATGTTTAAAGAAGTGCATTTTTTCTTCAGTAGAATGGTGATGGTTTTTCAGATTAAAAATAAAAATACAAATTACAGAATAAAATGAGCCCAAAGCAATATCCATGGCTCCTGGTGACATAATGAGGTCTTGTAAAGCGAAAGCGATAACAATAAACTCTCTAAAGAATTGAACATTATTAACCATTTCAACATAATTTACAATTTTAGTGCCGTTGTAATTTCACATGCTGAGTGATGTTGTTTTTCCTACTGTGTCCGACATTAATATCAATACGACACACCTTGCAGAAAGGGTGAGCGTCGTCAAGGTGGCTTCTGAAGGTGGCTTTGAATTCTTCCGTCCAGCTGCTGGTAAATTTACATGTATATATTTTTTTCTTTGCCGAAGCACAACCTGACTCTTTTCCTTTCATCGTGTGTACTACTACTGACGCAGCTGCTTGCTGCCACTGCCACTGTTCAAGTCCCGCATCTACCTCCTGCGCAGAAATCAACAGCGCACCTGAGTTGTAACGTATGTTGCCAGATTGAGGTAAAATATGTTCCAAGATTTCAATATTGCGTCAATTGTGTGCGGTAATGAACTTCATTCAAGATCTGGCAACTTGACAAATATAAACAAAAGTGCTTTTTTGAAACTGCATTGGGACATACAAATTACGGGAGTTTCCCGGGAGAAATAACAGACCGGGAGGGTGGTGGGACATGGATGTGAAATACGGGAGACTCCCAGGAAAAAAGGGAGTGTTGGCAGGTATGCCTATAGTGCATGTGTTTGGACTGCGGGAGAAACTGGAGTACCTGGAGAAAAACCATGCGACCGCGGGGAGAACATGTAAACTTCACACAGAAATGCCAACTGACCGGCCAGCCGAGGCTCGAATCAGCGACCTTCTTGCTGTTAGGCGATCGTGCTACCCACTACGCCACCGTGGCACTTTGTTTGTAATTTTAAAATGAATTACAATCATTTTAAGTAATGTAAAAGCTGCACCCTTTGTGGATTAAAAAAGATCTAAAACTAAATGTTAATTCTTTTAGCTTGTATGACGGTACAGTTAAAAAAATTGTTAATTTTTTTTTACTGCTGTCATTAAAAGAAACAAATTAACACCATGACACCTTGTGATTGTGTCAGTGTCTGAACAGCCCCAGCATGTCACACCCCCAATCACCCAAAAACTGTAAACCTAAGAGAAACACTGATATGGGTTTTCCATGACTAACAACACTAACAGTTCCTTTAAATCAGAGATGCCCAAAGTAGGGCCTGCAGGCCAAAGTTGGCCCATTATAACCTTTGATTTTGCCCACCATCCCATCTGGTAGGAGAGAAGGATGGAGAGGGTTGGGGCGAAAGCCTTTAAAAGAGATCGTCATTTCTAATTTGACATAACTTTTGTTTGTTTGTTTTATTGCTAAGCTATACAAAAAAAAAAACTGAAATTAAATGTTTGATTTAAATGTCGTAAATGAATCTGATTTAATTTTTTAATGTACATTAAATAATGTCACTCGACGGCTAGAGGACAATGCAGAAGACATCAGTGAGCAAGTCAAGGCAAATACTAGTCTAACTCCATTCTGTTGGAAATGAGATTTGTTTTTGTTTACTCTAATAAGTTCATTATAAACTGTAAAAAAAAAAGAAAGAATATGTTGCGTTAATTAAAAAAAAACAGTATGTTGCGTTAATTTTAAAAAAAGAAAACAAGATGTTGCATTAATTAAAAAAAGAAAACAATATGTTGTGTTAATTAAAAAAAAGAAAACAATATGTTGCGTTAATTAAAAAAAGAAAACAATATGTTGCGTTAATTAAAAAAAAGAAAACAAGATGTTGCATTAATTAAAAAAAAGAGAACAAGATGTTGTGTTAATTAAAAAAAAGAGAACAATATGTTGCGTTAATTAAAAAAAGAAAACAATACGTTGCGTTAATTAAAAAAAGAAAACAAGATGTTGCGTTAATTAAAAAAAAGAAAACAAGATGTTGCGTTAATTAAAAAAAAGAAAACAATATGTTGCGTTAATTTAAAAAAAATCAATATGTTGCATTAATTAAAAAAAAGAAAATATGTTGCGTTAATTTAAAAAAAAAATCAATATGTTGCATTAATTAATATAAAGCCATGTTTTCTAGCTATTTTAAAATGTATTAAATAAATTAGGAAATTACCCATGGCATATAAACTCTATTTACCTTCGGCCCACTAGTCTCAATCAAGTTTGGTGTTTGGCCCTTAATAAGAAAAAGTTTGGGCACCCCTGCTTTAAATAATTAGCACTTCTTCAAATAATTCACTTAAAATAATTATTTCTTTTAAATAATTCACTTCTTCAAATAAAGCACTTCTGTGTATTGCCTCTACCTGTTAAATTGCTGAATGCCTCATCAGTGTTAAATCGCTTTGTACAAATGCATCTGCTGATTCACTGAATACAAATGTAGCATCACAGAATTACAAAATAATGACTGTTCACAAATGACTCATTTACTGATTATGATTATGTTGACGCTTTAAATGATTCAAGATATTTGCCTGTTCTATAAGTTTTTTTTTTTTTGATGAATTACTGCTGTTACGAATTAATTCACTATGCACAAATCGTAAAACAGTCTATTTCATTTGGGTTGCAGCAACCGCACGTTTAATTTACTAGGCGCTAGAACAGCCCAACAGCTGACTTCTGCTTTCAGTGACATCTTCAATGGCTCTCTTCTAGCTACTTTCTCTCAGTTTGTTTTGATTCCTGTACTGAAAAAAATGATTCATTGGATTTACTTATACTTTTAAGGTACAGTCAATGGTTACAAACAATTTATATGGGCTGAATTTAAACAGACAAATGAAGTTGACTATTGCTAAATGTAATTTGTTTGTTTAAATTCAGCCCATATAAAATGCTTGCAACCACTTACCTTTAAAAAAAAATATTAAAATGAAAGATTTTTTTTTCAGTGGGTGGCACGGTGGCGCAGTGGTCACCTCACAGCAAGAAGGTCGCTGATTCGAGTCCTGGCTGTGCAACTTCGCATTTCTGTATAGGTTTTCTCTGGGTGCTCTGGTTTCCCCTACAGTCCAATCACATGCGCTATAAGTGAATTGGATGAACTACATTGGCCATAGTGTATGAATGTGTGGTTGTAAATGTGAGTGTATGGGTGTTTCCCAGTAGTGGGTTGCGGCTGGAAGGGCATCCGCTGCGTAAAACATATGCTGGAATAGTTGGTGGTTCATTCCACTGTCGTAACCCTCGGCACTAAGCCTGAAGGAAAAAGAATGAATGATTTCTTTCAGCGTAGAGGTGCTGTGTGGAAAACAAATGAAACTGACTCCCATGTATTTGCGCTGGTGATGAAGAATTGCCTTATTTCCCCTTCATTTTACAAAGCAAGTCTGCTGATCAATAACTATGTTTTGATCCAGTGTTTATATGCACATTTTGGAACATTGCATTAAAAAAATTCACCGGCCACTTTATTAGGTACACTTGTCCAATTGCTTGTGAGCGCAAATTTCTAATCGGCCAATCACATGGCAGCAAATCAATGCATTTAGGCATGTAGACAAAGTCAGGACGATCTGCTGCAGTTCCAACAGAGCATCAGAATGGGGAAAAAAGATGATTTAAGTGACTTTGAACGGTGCCAGACGAGCTGGTCTGAGTATTTCAGAAGCTGTTGATCTACTGGGATATTCATGGACAACCATCTCTAGGGTTTATAGAGAATGGTCTGAAAAAGACAAAATATCCAGTGAGCGGCAGTTCTGTGAGCCCAAATGGCCAAAAAGGCAACAGTAACTCAAATAACCACTCGTTACAACCAAGGTCTGCAGAAGAGCACCTCTGAACGGACAACACGTCTAACCTTGAGCCGGATGGGCTACAGCAGCAGAAGACCACACCGGGTGTCACTACTATCAGCTAAGAACAGGAAACTGAGGCTACAATTCACACAGGCACACCAAAATTGGACAATAGAAGATTGGAAAACCGTTGCCTGGTCTGATGAGTCTCGATTTCTGCTGCAGCATTCGGATGGTAGGGTCAGAATTTGGCGTCAAACAACATGTTAGCATAGATCCATTCTGCTTTGTATAAATGGTTCAGGCTGGTGGTGGTGGTGTAATGGTGTGGGGAATATTTTCTTGGCACACTTTAGTACCAAATGAGCATCGTGTCAATGCACCAGTCTACCTGAGCATTGTTGCTGTCCATCCCTTTATAACCACAGTGTACCCATCTTCTGATGGCTACTTCCAGCAGGATAACGCTCCAGGTCATAAATCATGAATCATCTTATACTGGGTTTTTGAACATGATAATGAGTTCACTGTACTCAAATGGCCTTCACAGTCACCAGACATCAATCCAATAAGCACCTTTGGGATGTGGTGGAACGGGATCATTCAATTCATGGATGTGCAGCCGACAAATCTGCAGCAACTGTGTGATGCTATCATGTCAATATGGGCCAAAATCTCTGAGGAATATTTCCAGTACCTTGTTGAATCTATGCCACGAAGGATTAAGGCAGTTCTGAAGGCAAAAAGGGGGTCCAACCCTGTACTAATATGGTGTACCTAATAAAGTGGCCGATGAGTGTATATAATTAAAATAGGAGAAAAGATTGCACCATGGTACAATAGCAATATTTGGTAACACTTTACTTCGATGATCCATTTGAGTATCAGTAGACTGTCTACTTAATATCTGTTGTTGACAACTGACATTCAACAGACATTTAACTGACTAGAAGAAACTTTGCAAGTACATGTCAACTTACCCCTAACCCCAACCTAACAGTCTACTTATAATCTAATGAGAATTAGTTGCAATGTAACAAATTGACCCAATATTTAATCTCCCAAGAGAGAACGTTCAGCGCAAATGAAGAAAAACTAATTTGGAGGCTTTAACAATCAGTTGGACAGACCATTTGGCAAGTCCAGGCCTTTAAAAAAGCTGCAAATTGAGTATCCCTGCAAACCCATAGAGAATAACCAAAACAATACAATGATTTTATTTAGTACAGCATCTAAATTAACACATAATCAGACAGAGCCTGTTTTTAAATGGATTTTAAAAATGTATCGGATTTATCAGGTATTAGGTAAGCGTTTGAGTAAATTGATTCATTTAGTGTCATAAATGCTCTCACTGTTTTCCCAGACTGTGGATTAATGGTAATAATGTTGAAATTAAACTGAAATTTAATGCACAGACTGATTGTTTCACTTCATAAGACCTCAGTGTATAACATGTTTTGTCTGCCATGTTATTTTTTTTATTACAGAAGTGCCAGTAGCTGTTGGACTGCATTTTATGAACCAACCAGAACCACATTTTCAGCTAAAAATCTTCAACTGGAGGAAAATAAAGTCTTCTACATCTTAGATGCCCTGAGAGAAAGATTTACTTAAGATTAAAGAAGGTTAATTTTTAGGGGTGATTCGTATGGTTCACGACCTATGATTGTACACAACCCTACTTGTAGATTAATCCTAAATTTGTACCAATCGCAAAGAGATCGACTCTCACATCATTCAAATTACACATATATGAAAGCATTTAGGTTTTCCTGTAAAATATAATGATGACGGAAGAAGTTGTGGTGGGTTATTCAGGATGTGATGGGTTTCTTAGGTTATTAAAGGTGTTTTCTGTCACTACTTGTTTAGTCTGCATTAATGCATTCACTGTAAGCTGCAGGATTAATCATTAAAAGATCAGGATCTCAACACCCACGCAACATAAATTATAATTGATGGTGATTTGCATATGTTGATTAATCCTTCGAATCACTGCATTCAAATCTGTGTTTCACACACGCAAAAACCAAGAATAAGATTCAGTTTTTAAATTTTTTGTGTTACAAACAGTCAAATAACACAAAAGTACTGGAATAACAGTTTATAGTTTAGATAAAACCACTGATGTTTATGGTAAAAATAAAAATCACCATTATATGCATTTAACAACGCCCAAAATTTAAGTTAATTAATTTTAAATTTAAGGCAGCAATTTAACCAATAGGTGGCCAATAAAAAATATGCCACTGAATAATTCTTTAAAAATTATCCATCAAGCAATAAAACATGAAGTTTTATGAGTGAATAACTAAATCATTTATTGAAATTTATGGTGCTTTCACTCCTGTTTTGTTCCGAAACAGGGATTCAAATTGTTACAATGTTGCACTCTGTACTTGGTGCGGTTTACTTTCACACGGCAAAGTTACTAAACGGAGCAAAACAGCTAAAACAAGTCACGTGAAAAAAACTCTCCTCACATTGGTCAGAGTTTCACCGTTTATTTTGAAGAGTCCCGCTCAGCTGTCGTGCAACTCATGCATCCTTATTTTCATTTATGGCAATGAGCAACAAGACATTATAAGCAGAAAGCTGTGCTTTAATTTTGTATGGTGACACCCATAGACATCGTCACCATGTATAAATCAGAGGTAGGACTTTCTCATACATAGCCGTTAGCTAGAATTCTGCATTAAAGGCTTTATATTATATAGAGAAATAACAGATAAACCAAGACTGCAGTTCGGTCAGTTTTCCTAACGGATAAACAGCTCTTGTTAATAGTTAACATGCTTTCACTTTCGTATTTGACATGAAACGCACATTTACCGGTAGGAATGACATCCCACCCTACTCATAATTCTCTCATATAGCCATATATATCATTCATTCATTCTTTTTCTTGTCGGCTTAGTCCCTTTATTAATCTGGTGTCGCCACAGCAGAATGAACCGCCAACTTATCCAGCATATTTTTTACGCAGCGGATGCCCTTCCAGCCAAAACCCATCTCTAGGAAACATCCATACACACACATTCACACTCATACACTACGGACAATTTAGCCTACCCAATTCACCTATATCACATGTCTTTGGACTGTAGGAGAAACCGAAGCACCCAGAGGAAACCCACGCGACCACGGGGAGAACATGCAAACTCCACACAGAAATGCCAACTGACCCAGCCGGGGCTCAAACCAGCGACCTTCTTGATGTGAGGCGAACGTGCTACTCACTACGCCACCGTGGCGCCTTCCATATATATGCCTATTACATATCCATAATACACTGTAATATAGCCTGACTCGGATCGTTTTGCTTTCTCACTACAAGCGATCCGCTCCAGAGTTCGTTTCAATCGAGCCGAGACCACCTCATTCAGGTGATCTCGGACCGATTTATTTGGCACGGATCCGAGCGCGGTTGCTGGATTCACATATGCCAAACGAACCGCGCTAACTGGGGAAACGAGACAGGTTCCGAAACAAAAGTGTAGGTGTGAAAGCACCCTTCGACTAAAAATATATATGGCTTGTACAAATTATGTTAGATTTCTACATTTAGCATCATCAGCAACAGTAGTAGCAACAGTAAATTTTTCACAGCACTGAATGTTTTACAATTTATTTTATTCAGCTGATTATTTCTTCATTTTATTTTTAAGAAAACTACAAGTTTACAGATTTGTTTGTTAAAAGCAAACGTTTCCTGCAGTACTGTTTTTGTAATAATTACATTTGTCTCCTCCCCTTTATTTGCATGAAAAAATGGTCTGATCTGAGACAAAAAAACAAAATGTGATCCGAACTGTGAGATCTGTAATCTGTTCAGTGGCGGATTTAGGCAGGGGCAACATGGGTGATCGACCAGGGTGGCATCTTGTTAGGGGCGGCATGGAGACAGACCCCGGTCTCTCACTTTTGTCCGTGACATCGCCACCGATCTTTAAGAAAAATACATTAAGAAAAATGTATGCATTATACAATGCACCTAGGACAGGAAGATGTAAACAAAGTTATCTCTGCGACTAAATCAGCAACATGTTTTCTTAGATATCCACTTTTTACATTACTGTGATAAAGACTCTTATTAATATTATTCAAAGAAAAGGTTCACACAAAATTTGACATGTTTTCCCTACATGGATGTCAAGATAGAGAGAAGATAGACTCCAGAGCAGGAGAGGAGCAGAGAAAGAAAAGAGAAAGAGCAAAGTTTACGAACCAATTTGGTCTCTTCTTCGACCATGTGACCAAAGCACATACCAAAGACATACAAACTGACCAATCAACATCGTAAAACCCTGAAGTCCATAGTTTAACCATTTCCCAATCTTATCAGTAACTGCTTTTGGAATCTGTATATGGACCTTCTTGGTGACAAAAACATGTTTTGCAATATAAATAAACGCATATGACAATTTGCACAACAGCATCTCAAACCTGATTCAGAAATGCTTGAGCCAAAATCTGTTATGATTTGTTAAAATGACCTTCTAGAACTGGCTGAAAACATGGTGTTCCCGAACATCAGTCATCTGAACTCAAGATAACATGACAGTGTTTGCTAATGTGCCAGTTTCCCAGAAAGTGATGATGTTGTTACACTGTTAGCCTCTGCCTCAATTTTACAGTTATTTACCGCAAATGCGCTCAGTAAAATACCAGGTACATTATTAACACTTCACTACTGTAATATGCACTGCATTGTGGGTAATTTTAAAACTTTTCCATTAACCTACTGCATATTAGGAATTTGCAGTATTTTGCTGTAATTTGTGTTACGGTCCGTGGGAGTTGTTTGGATCTTTGTTGCTTTCTTCTGTCGCTCTCTCTCTCCCTGTCTGTCATTCGCTCTTGCTTGCTTGTTTCGTTGTTTTATCCTTCTCAGGTATTTGCTGATTGGATCCCGAGCCTGCCACGCTTCCTCGTGGACCACTCTGGCTTCGTTTCGAGGGCTTTCAATTTGACCTACATGCAGGGGCGCTGCTGGCTGGTATGAGCCTTAAGACAATATTCTGGTACAGGCTCTTTAATCGAAGTTAAAACGAAAGGGAGAAGGAGGGGTGGGGGGGGGTGGGGTTGAAAATGGGGGGTTTTCTCGGATGAAAATGAAGAGGGTGGGAGGGTTGGGGTGATCGCGGACTAAATTGAAAAGTGGAGGTGGTGATTGGTGGCTGGGTTATGAAATTTATGAGGGGGTCGGGGAACGGAGGGGGATAGATGTTTGTTTGGGACCCTTAAAAGTAACTCTTGAGGCTCCAAAACGGCGTGGCCCTTAGAATCGTCTTAATTCATGTGGTTTAATTTTGTTAAAAACACTCATTTGCCTTTGATGTTAGCTTATATAACTGCTATTTTCATTCATAGCATTTCAATTTTGCAATGATATTAATTACACTATGAACAGCAGCTATGCTACTTGTTTTCTTCGTTCTCTATTTTCGCATGGGCATACTCCTCTCAAGGCCTCTAGAGATTGTGCAGGACAATTGATGTGATCCAAGACCTGTCAAGAGATGATGCCAACCATCGAGGACCTCAAAGACAACACATACAAAGAGATGATACCAACCATAGAGGATTTCTAGAGGTCTCCATAATCCCGGACCAGGCCGTATCCTGAGCAGACGCTGTTGGGGTCATGGAAGAGCGTAGAGCATGAGACTCCTGTAACATTCCTGAAAGACCCAGTGACAAACGAATCTCTGCAGTGACCCCGTGGGCCAAGCTCACCATCTGCCGGTGACCTACTCACACCTGCAGCTTCTCCACAATACATGTCCAGTGTTCTCCAGCAATTGCAGATGAAATTGAAAAGAAGGGGGGGGGGGGGGGAATGGTGGCTGGGTGATGAAATTTATGTGGGGGTTGGGGAAGGAAGGGGGTTGTGGCGTAGATGTTTGTTTGGGACCCTTAAAAGTAACTTAAAAGTAACTGCAGGTGACCTACTCACACATGCAGCTTCTCCACGAAGGATGTCCAGTGTTCTCCAGCCTCAACAAGTTTGACCAGAGAAGAAATGGTCGTGTCCAACTGAGCCTGTTTTTTCTCAAGGTTTGTTTTGTCTTTCACTTTCGTCAATTGGTGAGTTCACTGTCGCCACTGGCTTGCTCGGTTTGGGACTTGTAGAGCTATGCATCAATGGATTTGCTCTTTAGTGTTTGGAAAATTAAACCACACTAAACTTTGAAAACTGGACTGACACTGTTTCAATTTACTAGATCTTTTATGTTAAGCTGCTTTGACACAATCTACATTGTAAAAGAGCTATAAAATTAAACTAGGGCTGTCAATTGATTTAAAAAAAATACTAATTAATCACACTCTTTTTTTTGCAATTAATCACAATTAATCATTAAAAGCCATATTTATTACAGAAATAAAAACAGGTGTGTAAGTGCCATTTGAATTTCAAATCAATTTTCAATCAATGCTAATATCAAACAAAAAACTGAGTTCCATGTTGGTCCGTGTATCATCCGTTCATTTGATTATTCCTTTTATTCTGGAAA
>CAIGQQ010037999.1:1566961-1583287 GCA_903798035.1 Danio albolineatus | reverse complement strand
AAAAAAACGTACCTCCTGGGACGTATTTGGCACTCTCCTGAAATGTATACAGGGATACATAATTTGAATGAGCCTGGGTTTTGATCATTAGTTATTAAAGGAGTAGTTAGGTTTTAGATGTGGTTTTGGGATGTAGAATAAGATCATGCAGAATATAATAAGCCACTAGTTAATAGTAAGAACTGGCATTTAAACTAAAGTGTTACCAAAACATCATATTAGTGACTGACATAAACGTCGGCAGTCTTGAGACGCAGAGAGAAGTTGACCATGACGATGAGGTTCCAGTCTCTGGTGAAGAACGGTTCCAGAAAGCAGGTAAGACAAAAACAAAAGACAAAAATTAAAATAAACAACAGGGTGAGAATGTGGTCAAATCTGAAAACGTGGTAAAAATCAGATGAGGACTTTTCTGGATTGCTTTTGAAAACACTGTTGGTTGGGTTTAGGGAAATGGGTGGGCGCTGGATAATCAGTGCTTTTGAAAACACTATTGGTTGGGTTTAGAGGAGGAGGAGGGTGGGTCAGTCAATCAGTCAGTCAGTCAGTCAGTCAGTCGACTGCAGCCTCTGGTGGATTTACATGAGAACAGCAAGCGAGGTCTCAAAAGGCGTAAACAGCGGCCTTGGGTGGATTTACGCGAGAACAGCAAGCGAGAATGGTACTCGCGAGAGAAATCAGAGATCTCAAAAGGCTTACACAACAGCCTCTGGTGGATTCGCAAAAACAAAAACTATATATGTAAAAAAACACCTCCTGGGACGTCTTTGGCACTCTCCTGAAATGTACACAGGGGTACATAATTAGAATGAGCCTGGGTTTTGATTATTAGTTATTAAAGTAGTAGTTAGGTTTTAGATGTAATTTTGGGATGTAGAATAAGATCACGCAGAATATAATAAGCCACTGGATAATAGTAAGAACTGGGATTTAAACTAAAGTCTTACCAAAACATCATATTAACTGACGTAAACGTAGAATAAATTCTTAACTTAAAAACCCTCAACACTGAAAAACTAAATAAATTGGGGTAAAAAATATGTATTTATTAATGCATAAATTGCACAGCTAAATTGCTACAGATAAACGAAACTGATAATTAAAATGCTATTTAATTTGCTAATAAATATTATAATAGTATAAAATATTATCAAATCAACACTGGTTGTGAACATGGGACACTAAAACATTAAAGGGAATAAAGGAATTGTGATTAAAAATGACAAAAGCCAAAACTGTTGAAGAAAAACTCAAATAAAATAAAGATTTGCAGCCTAAATTGACTGATTTTGTGAAACTTTATTTGCATCAATTCTTGTGTTTTGCTATGAAAATACACACCATTGGACAAAAACTATAGCTCTGATTAAAAAAATACCAAAATAGTCATCAATATTTAACTTTATGAGTAAGAAGTTCCTCCAACAGATCATTTACAGTGACAAAGTGACCAGATGGTCAGTCATTGACAATGAAATACAGCATTTTGAGATGATCAATGCCAATGTGAAACTGATCAGGGTTGTGCTTCTGAAAACCAAATTGCCAACTAAGGTCGCAAATTCCGACGTTAAAAAAAAAAAAAAAAAAAAAGTATGGGGATTTTCTCAGAAGAAGTAGTTACTCCCCCCATTCCGAGCTTCATTCTGAAAGTTTCAGGTTGTAACTACGTGGTTCAAACTATGGATCCACGACAGAAAAACTAAAGTTTTGGGAAACACTAGTCATTGCATTGTTCTTTACCCAAATCAATGCATCGACTATGGTAGTTCAGCCGTGAGTTGTGTTGTTGTTTGTGAAACGAACTCCAGCAAAGTTCATTTAGACAAAACTGAAGCTCATGTGATCCTCTGTGTGATAAAGTATTCAGCAACCATTTGAGAAGGAAACCAACAGCATAGCCTCTAGGAATGCCCCTTTCCCCTATAAAACAGCAAGATAGATTGCTACAGATAAACTAAACTGACATTTAAAATCCTAATTAAAAATGCTAATAAATATTATAATAGTATATAAATATTATCAAATCAACACTGGTTGTGAACATGGGACACTAAAACATTAAAAGAAACATAGAAATGATAATAAAAATGAAAAAAGCCAAAAATGTTGAAGAAAAAACTCAAAAAAAATATATATTTGCAGCCTAAAATGACTGATTTTGTCAAACTTGTGGCATTATTTGCGTCAATTCTTGTGTTTTGCTATAAAACACAAATTTTATTTATTTATTTTTTAATCCGAATAACCGTTGGACATAAAAACTGATTAAAAATACCAAAATAGCCATCAATATGTAACTTTATTAGTAGGAAGTTCCTTCAACAGATCATTTACAGTGACAAAGTGACCCGATAGTCAGTCAATGACAATGAAATACAGCATTTTGAGATGACCAATGCCAATGCAAAACTGATCAGGGGTGCGTTTCCGAAGACCATCTTTGCCAACTAAGTTTAAAAATTCTATTGTTACAAACTTTGTTGATTTGGCATTTCCCAAATCCATCGTTCCAACGAACATTCACAAACTGCTTCGCAAACTTGTTCATTTGCAACAACACCTCTAGAGTTGTAGTTAGACAAGTAGGTATTGCTGCAGCCCGGAGACCTCCAAGTGGGAGGGACTTATGCCACAAGCAGGCTGGGTTTAGGTTGGGTGTATGGTGTAGACGTTAATAAAGCACAATATTGGACTCTGTGTCATGTACAAGACATTAAATAACTGAAAACTCCAGCTTTGTACAGCCCACTTGTAGCTGGCTATAATTTGCACAAAAAAGTATGGGGATTTTCTCTGAAGAAGTTGTTACTCCCGCCGTTTTGAGCTTCATAATGAATGTTTTAGGTTGTAAACTATGGATTCAAACTATGGATCCACGACAGAAAAACTACAGTTTTGGAAACACTCGTCACTACATCGCTCTTTTCCCAAACAATGCATTGACTATGGTAGTTCAGCCGTGAGTTGTGTTGTTGTTTGTGAAACGCACTCCAGCAAAGTTCATTTAGACAAAACTGAAGCTCATGTGATCCTCTGTGTGATAAAGTATTCAGCAACCATTTGGAAAGGAAACCAACAGTATAGCCTCTAGGAATGCCCCTTTCTCCTATAAAACAGCAAGATAAACTGCTAAAGATAAACTAAACTGACATTTAAAATCCTAATTTAAAATGCTAATAAATATTATAATAGTATATAAATATTATCAGGTGGTTCATTCCGCTGTGGCGACCCCGGATTAATAAAGGGACTAAGCCGAAAAGAAAATGAATGAATGAATAAATATTATCAAATCAACTCTGGTTGTGAACAGGGGACACTAAAACATTAAAGAGAATATAGAATTTATAATAAAATGAAAGAAAAGTCACAATTGTTGAAGAAAAACTCAAATAAAAAAATATTAGCAGCCTAAAATGACTGATTTTGTGAAACTTGTGGCATTATTTGAGTCAATTCTTCTGTTTTGCTTTGAAAACACACACATTTTATTTTTTATTTTTTTTTATTTCAAGAACTATTGGACAAAAACTATAGTTTTAATTAAAAAAAATACATCAAAATATTCATCAACATGTAACTTCATTAATAGGAAGTTTCTCCAACAGATTATTTACAGTGACAAAGTGACTCGATGGTCAGTCATTGACAATGAAATACAGTATTTTGAGATGATCTATGCCAATGTGAAACTGATCAGGGTTGTGCTTCCGAAAACCAAATTGCTAACTAGGGCAGCATATTCCGTCATTACAAACATAATTTGTTGACTTGGCAGTTCCCAAATCCATCGTTCCAACGAACATTCACAAAACTGCATCGCAAACTTGTACATTTGCAACTACACCTCTAGAGCTGTAGTTAGACAAGTAGGTATTGCTGCAGCCCGGAGACCTCCAAGTAAGTGGAATTACGCCACAAGTAGGTTGGGTGACTTTCAAGTGGGAGGGACTTACGCCACAAGCAGGCTGGGTTTAGGTGGTGTGTCGGTGTAGACGTTAATAAAGCACAATATTAGACTCTGTGTCATGTACAAGACATTAAATAAATAAAAAACTTGAAGAAGCTGTTACTCCCCCCTTCATTTAGAGCTTTATGGGCGTTTGGATAATAACTAACATGGTTCAAACGATAGATATGCGACAGAAAAAGTTGTTTTGGGAAACACTCATCACTACATCGTTCTTTTCTATGGTACTAGTTCAGCCACAAGTTATGTTGTTGTTTGTAGAGCCCTGCACGGGCCTTAAATCTAAGCCCAAGCCCGAGCCCGACCCTGGCCCGAGACGCACAGGCTGAAGCCCGGCCCGTGTCCGACAGATTATCAAAATTTTCGGCCCGAGTCCGGCCCGAAGCCCGTTTTTTTCCCCCCGCCAAACATCTAAGCCTATGCAGCCATTAAAATAGACCAGATTTGTATTTAATAGAGAACTGATATTTTTCGTTTCCTTTTTTATCAGAGTGATTTAGAGAAATTATTGGAGTTTTTTTGTTTGTTATTTTACGGAAAACCTTTGATGATGGAGGAGAGACCTGTGGTGGCTGTTTCAAGTTATCTAGAGCTGTATGAAAAGCGCACCACGCTTCTTTTTCTCTTGTCAAAATAAAGGCAGTATACGGTGCGCCTCGCGCTTTTGGAACGGGCAGGTGCTCTCGGAGTGATCAGCCCCTGATGTGCAAACATATTTGTTAATTCGCGGGACGGTAACACGTGCCGACAACACGTTTGCCAAAGAAGCAAAGAATATTGCAGATTGACACAGATGAGTTGCCAAACCTACGCTGATGCTGACCGCCTCCGTCCTGGATATGCGTCATAAACTCAACAAATAGGCTATAGTTTTAATAAATTAGTGTACAACTAACAAACCAACTTTTTTCCATTTAGAAAATTACAGTTATTAATAGTTCTTATATAATATACATTTTTAAAAATAGTCTGCATACATGAACCGCGAGTGAGACGGAGGAAAGAAGTCATAATCATAAGACATAATCTTTAAACTAATGACTTATGTTAAAAATGTTGACAGGGGTTTTGTAATATAATATTAACAGCAGAGCATTAATTAAATGCATATTTAATGCGATCGATTCGAGGTAGCCTGATATTTTTATTTGATGGAAGAAAAGAACATGATTGGACAAACAGCATATGCCGCTTCTAAAAAAAGCATTCAGTCAGTGTTTTCGTTTTGTAATCTAAATATTATTTAAATGAAAAATAACTAGGACAGAACTATCTATTTTATTCTTTTTATTTAGTTTATTCTATTAGTTTATTTTATTTATTTCTATGCTGTTGGAAACACTGCAGGTGCGTGAAGATGCTCTGTTAGGTTCTGTATGCTTTGATTTGTTTTGTAAACAAATCAGTATTTTAAAATGCAATATTTAATGTGTCAGACACAAAATAGACACGTCAATTTTTTTTTTCAATAAATAATAATTTAATATTAATCTGAGCAGTTAACAATCCAGTTTGTGTTTTGGCATTGTAGACGCATTAGCGGAGGTTTTTTTAAGCACTTCACTCAGATGTTATTCGTACTTCAATTTTATTTAGAAAATAACTGACCAACAAAACTTATTAGACTATAGACTATACGAAACTATACGAAATTCGTTTTTAAAATATATTTTTTTCTAGCAGAAATTTACTATACTATAATTTACTAATTTACTATATTATATTTTTGATTAGATCCCGTCTACTGCTCAACTGTGCAGTGGATGATTTTCGGTCAGTGCAAAGTGTAAGGATTTCATTAATGCTTCACTAATGATTGTAGCATATCACAATCTTCTGACATATATTTGCATTTTTTTAAGATGCCATAATTATAAAGATTATGTCTTATATAAGAAATAAAAACGGAAACGAATTATGTCTTAATAATTGCTCTTAAATAATGTAGCCTTTGACAGTATAAGCATATGAGTTTCTTTAGATGATGCGGGGGAAGGAGGCGGGGCAGTGCTGGATTTGTGCGTACCGCAGGCCCCTTGGACATAAATGTTGTGCATTGTGCATAACCAATTAGCTCGTCATTTAAAGTTGTCACTATTTGAAAAGTTGACCAGACCTTTCCTCTTTCGTTTTTCACAGTTTCACGTGGTTAGAAATCTCTATAGGCAAGGCACCACTGGCGCTTCTGGATGGACGGCGCGCATTTGATGTCATTAAACTTTTTTTGACGTTTGATTATGAAGCAGGCCCGAAGCCCGATATGCGCGCTAGCTAAGACGTGAAAATAGGCCCGAAGCCCGGCCCGAGGGGCACAAAAAAGTCGGGCCCCGACGGGCTCGGGCTCAAATGCAGGGCTCTAGTTGTTTGTAACGACGCAAAGTTCATTTAGACAAAACTGAAGCTCATGATCCTGTGTGTGATAAAGTCACATTCAGCAACCATTTGGGAAGGAAACCAACAGCATAGCCTCTAGGAATGCCCCTTTCTTCTATAAAACAGCAAGATAAACCGCTCCTGAAAGGGAAGTAGGAGGTAAAGGAGACAGACAGACAGGATTTGTGCGCTGGACTGATTAAAGTGCTCAGATAATCCTCCTCAAAGCATGTAAAAGTGCTCAGCGTCAGGACGCAGGCAGCTGAGGGGCTCCACTTGACGAATTACAGGGAGTTTCAGCTCTCTTAAGTAAATGTAAATCTTTCTACCCTCCCACCTCCAAGAGATTTTACATAATAGCGGTGATTGAATTTGCATCTGGTGGAGGAAATGCATCATTTTTGACCCGAACCCATTTATTTATCGCACCACTGGCTGATTCAGACAGCTGAAAGGAACACGCTGCACCTTTACATTTGGGTTTAACACTGGTTTAAAAAAAGCTAACTTTTATGCGATTTGTCTGTTCATTCAGACTGATCTCACGAGAAAACGGAAGCATTTTACGTTTTGCCAGTTTAGTGGCTAATTTGTACGATTCAAAAAAGGAGGCGTGGCACCCGACCCCACCCCTAAACCCAACTGTCATTGAGTGATGAGCAAATTGAACTAAGGCCTCGTTTACACTAGTGCGTTTTAGTTTTAAAACGGCATTTTAGCATGAAAACGATCCACGTCCACACTAGCGTTTCACCCAGCATCTCTCAACAGATCTCCGTACACACTACTCCACCAGAAACGTATATCACGTGACCATTCGCGCACTCTGGGCATGCGCGTTCAAGTATAAACAGGAAGCATGTGTCTCGCTCGGCATTTGGTTATTGTTAGTCAACAAACGCTGGTTGAACGATGAACGCGATGGCAAAGAAAGCAAGAGAGGTCTTTTTGTGGACAGACGACGAGGTCGAGTTGTTACTTAAAGTAACAAATGAATATAAAATATCCATGGCTACCAAAAATACAGTGTTTACAGTGAAGGCTGGTCTGCCGTCTGCCGGTGGTGTTATAGTCATGTGCGCTTGATAAATAAGGGAAGGATACGCAATGACCCAAAGCCCCAATCACGTAGTGGATCTCAGCAGCCACGCCTCCGTTTTCAAAGGTCTCTGTTTCCCTCCATCCACACTGAGACGGAGCAGCAGCGTTTTAGAATGAAAACAGCCTCTCCAGCGTTTCCAAAACGCTCCGTTTTCGCGGTTCGAAAACTCCGGTGTAGTGTGGACGGATGGCGTAACTGTAGCAAAACTTATGCGCTTTAAAACGAAAACGCACTAATGTAAACGGGGCCTAAATTGTACGAATTAGATCGTATGAATTCACACGAATTAGCCACTAAATCAAAAGTTACGTATTGCGGTGAGATAGCGTTGGTTCATTTAGATGACAAGTCCATTTTGGCAAATCTGAAAATGTTAACTTTGAAAAACAGGTTTAATTGTGCTGTATGTACGTTTTTGATTCGTCTAAAGCTAAAAATGCCAGATATGTTTGCAGATATTTAAGAAATATGCTAAGTGAACTTACTTATTTATCTGAAAAGCAATGCTGAAGTCAAATATTCTCCTTTGAAAATGTGCGTTCTGTGTTGGAATGTCTGATTTTGTTTTTTCCTCTTTAGAGTGGAGGAACTATGACGTCAATTTGTACGCAAAAAAACGCTTGCCTCGTCCAAAAGTCAGTGGGATTTTTGAATGTGATTTCAATTAAATAGCCTAAGGTTCGTGGCAAACACAAACTCAATATACTTTCACATTTTATTCTACGAAAAAAAACACATCAGTTACATCACACTCTTAATTTTTTTAGATCAGTTACGCTTCTTTTAAAAGACGGTCGCTATCAAGTTCAGTGTTTCCCCTACCATAGTATTAGGGGGGCGCCCCGCCCACCCTTTAAAGTCAAGTTAATGTTTTTTTCTATATAGTGCCAGATTACAACTTCTTTTAATAAACAAGCTAAACAGCCTATGCAGGGCTTAATTTGTGCCGAAACACGCCGGATCCGAATCCGGCATCTCTTAAATCTGATCCTGCACCTCATTTTACCTATCCCCCTCCTCCCCAGTCCGCTATTCACTTTCACTTTTTTCCGCGACTCCCCGAGTCCCCAACTCTCCTCACTTTGGTCCGGACACCCCTCCAGCATCCACCGCCCCGCCATTCACCCATTCACACAACGGCATGTCTTTTCTGTCTCTACACGGTCACGAGTTTACAAATATCTGCTCTCTGAATCGCGCACGGTCGAGTCCCACACAGCCACCCTCTGAATGTCAGAATGTCGTCTGACAGCAATAACAACATTGTTTTGAAGGGAAAATTTTGCTTTATTAGTTGTAATTAGTTTTACTGCATGTCCACAGCATCTCCGGCCATAGAATATTAAATAAATTATTTGTATTGCTAACTTTTAACTAAACTTTTAATCCATTACGTATCATAACATGTCATAACATAACCAAGACCGGTGTTACACCTAGTGCTGCACAACATTCCCCTGACAGGCAGAAAAAGTCTAGTCATCACCGGATGACAGGCTTTTACTCAACTTGGCTGTCAGAGCAGCAATACTCCCCCTGGCTGTACAAGACTGATCTTGGTAAGTAAGTCAGTAAATACATCCTTAGGAAAAAGAAGTATACTTAAATTTGTATAAGTATATTTAAGTAAAGATTAAGTATAAATATTTTATTTAGTAAGTATACTAATATCAATGTACTAGTAGTAATGGTGCTTGAGACAAACTGGCCCACTGTCTAGTTTTTAAATGTATATATATATATATATATTATTTTTTATTTTATTTTTTTTTGTATTTTATTTTAAGTTTAAAATAAATCTAATATCACACTTTAACTGCATGCGGATCTCAATAAATGGGCCAGACATTTCTGAATTTCCGTACCAAGAGGCTCTGAAAATGTTCTTCCAGAAGACCAGAAAGATACACTGCAGTGACAAAAGCTGCACACTTTGTAAATAAAAATAAATGTTAACTTTTAGCTTGTACAGTTGTACAATTTAAATAATTGTTCAGTTAGTTACTGCTGTTATTAAAAGAAACAAACTAATACCATGACTCCTTGTGTTTCTGTCGGCATTAGTCTAAAGAGCCGCACCGCGCCGTGCCAACAATTTAGACAAAGCACATATTAGACAAACAACTTCACAATAGTATTTTATTGTTTGTAGTATTTTTTTAGTTGGGAATTCATATTGTGTTTAGATAATGTCTTTACTTGTAAAGATAGTCAAGAGAGATTAACTTGTTTAGCATTTATTTTAAATAAACAATGAAGATACTGCTGACCAGTGCAGCCTGTCTCTGTCCTGCTCTCAGTAATGCAAATGTGTGAATAAATTTGTAAAAAGACATAAATATTACCTGTCATTTTAACCTGATCAATAGATTTTTCATAATTTTTTATTTATCTGAACACATTTAACTCTCTCATAACTGTAATATTTACACTCCTCGTTCAAATGTATAGCATGTGAATGCCGCCGTTTTTATATTTATTTCAAAGCGTTTCATGCCTTAATAAATAAAGGGGCATTAAGGGACAATTTGCTCAGAATGCATCTTTGCATCTAAAAAAGCCTCCCCCGTCATGTTGCAGTCGAATAAAACAGCTGTCATGAAAAACTAGCTACTGTAAACAGAAGCTTGTAAAAGGCCGTTCACACCAAGCACAACTATAAATATAAAATAATGATATATATTATGCATTTCATATCGCATTGTAAATAGCAAGTGTCTACAGTGTTTCATGTGCATCTGACCAGTGAATCAAGCTCATGTAATCTACTCAAATAGTGAATTTATCAATCAAATTGAGTGTCGTACATCTAATTTTTAAACACCTACTGGTCTGGCACTCACGATACAGTATTTTGGTCATTTTGCAGGTGAACCAGAAATGATTATGAAGTATGTTGAGGTTATGTTTGCGTAGCAGTGGTTTTAGAGGTGCTGAGTGACTGAAGGCGTTTCTGCAGCAACTCTTGAACATCATGAGGGAATAGAGTTCATAATGTAGGATGCAGCTGGGCTTATAAAAGTGATGTCATATTCATTCGAGGCCATTACACAAGCGTACACAGCAATCATTTGACATAATGAGAGCTATAAGGTATCTGCCCATAGCCTTCATCGCGTTTAACAGCTGGCACTGTGTGTTACGAACAACCAACTCAAAACCCTTCAACAAAGAGTTCAATCAGGATCATGCAGTATTGGACTGATTAGTAAATGCACTGCATTGTTCACTTCAATAACTTGTAACTCCTAAAAATAATTTTAAAATACTTAGTTTCTTAAATAAGTGTCTAATTATCACTTCTGTTAAATCAAGTTTGGTTGCAGTCAAGTATGTCAGAGTAAAACATTTACTCTGAAGGCACTTTTGTTATGCATGCTGTATTATTACCATGATTATAAGCCTATTCACTTCAGTTTAAATAATTCACACCATTTACTACTGACTTAATGTATATCCCTATTATTAAGATATTAACTGTTTAATAGCACTAAGAAAGTATGATTTTATTTTACATCCATATTCCAACCCAACTCCTAATGATGAATAAGCAACTAATTAGTAGTTTACTGAGCTAAACGTCTTAGTTAATGCTTTGTTAATGACAGAGATGTCCAAAGTAAGGCTACAGGCCAAAGTTGGCCCATGGTAATGTTTGATTGGGTCCACCATGCCATATGAAAAGATAAGGAGAATGATAGGGAAGTAATAGGGGGTGAATTCACTTGACAGAGATCATTATTTCGATTTTAACATAACTCTGTTTCTTTGTTTTATTGGTGAGCTACAAAAAAGCCAACTGAAATTAAATGTTTCAATTAAATGTTGTAAATGAATCAGTTTTTTTAAAATGTAAAAACTGTCACTTGACTAAAAGCAATGCACAAGACATCGGCGAGAAAATCAAGGCAAGGCAGAAGCAGGTAGTGTTTTTGACGATGTGTTATATATCCATTGTGCTATAAATGAGATTATGTTTTTTCCATGATAAGTTCATTACAAAATGCTAAAAATTATACTGGATTACAGTAGTTAATATGATTTAAAGCAACGTTTTCCAGCAAATTTAATGTAATGCAGTGCGATATATTCGATTTGTATATATTCAGCCCACATCACTCAGTCAAGTGAAGTATACACTCAATGGCCACTTTATTAGGTACACCTGTCCAACTGCTCGTTAACGCAAATTTCTAATCAGCCAATCACATGGCAGCAACTGAATGCATTTAGGCATGTAGACATGGTCAAGACGATCCACTGCAGTTCAAACTGAGCATCAGAATGGGGAAGAAAGGTGATTTAAGTCAGTGTTTCTCAACTTTTTTAGTGGGTCGCGGAGTGTGTGTAAAATATTAGTTTTTAACTTATTTTGCTTATACCGGAGTTTTATTTTGAAATGCTCATACCGGACGTTTATTATGAAAAGCTTATACCGAACTTTTATTTTGAAATGCGCAATTGTACTTTGTAATATTTGTATAATTTGATACATTTTGTCCAATGAAATAAAAAAAAAAATTGTTTATTTGTAAGTCTTGGTGATTTTCTTATGATTTATCTGTCCCTACTTGTGTATGTTAACAAATAACTACAAATTAATTCATTATAATTCCTAAAATTAAAATATAGTTCCTTAAAAAATTTGGGTCGCGACTTGATGACCATGTAAAAATGTGGGTCCCATGGCCAAACCAGTTGAGAACCACTGATTTAAGTGACTTTGAACGTGGCATGTTTGTTGGTGCCAGACGGGCTGGTCTAAGTATTTCAGAAACTGCTGATCTACTGGGATTTTCACCCACAACCATCTCTAGGATTTACAGAGAATGGTTCGAAAAAGAGAAAATATCCAGTGAGGGGCAGTTCGGTGGGCGCAAATGCCTTGTTGATGCCAGAGGTCCGAGGAGAATGGCCAGACTGGTTCAGCTGATAGAAAGACAACAGTAACTCAAATAACCACTCGTTACAACTGAGGTATGCAGAAGAGCATCTCTGAACGCACAACACGTCCAACCTTGTGGCAGATTGGCTACAGCAGCAGAAGACCACTCCAAGTGCCACTCCTGTCAGCTAAGACCAGGAAACTGAGGCTACAATTCGCACAGGCTCACCAAAATTGGACAATAGAAGATTGGAAAACCGTTGCTTATATTCTGCTGCAACATTCGGATGGTAGGGTCAGAATTGGCATCAACAACAACAACATAACACTTTGGGCCCATTAGAACCAATTGAGCATCGTGTCAACGCCACAGCCTACCTGAGCATTGTTGCTGACCATGTCTTTCCCTTTATGACCACAGTAACCCATCTTCTGATGGCTATTTCCAGCAGGATAACGCGTCATAAAGCGTGAATCATATCAGACTGGTTTCTTGAACATGACAATGAGTTCACTGTACTCAAATGGCCTCCACAGTCACCAGAACTCAATCCAATTGAGCATCTTTGGGATGTGGTGGAGCGGGAGATTCGCATTATGGATGTGCAGCCAACAAATCTGCAGCAACTGCGTGATGCTATCAAGTCAATATGGACCAAAATCTCTGAGGAATATTTCCAGTAACTTGTTGAAAGAAGGATTAAGGCAGTTCTGAAAGCAAAAAGTGGTCCAACCCGGTACTAGTAAGATGTACCTAATAAAGTGGCCGGTGAGTGTACATCAAAGAATCATGTTGAGTCTTCAAATCAAAGCCAGTAACTGAACAATCAATTTTGATCCTTTTCTGCCAGAAACAAAATCCGAGGATATACCTCAGTTTGTAAAGCTGTTGATACAGCTTCTCCGGACATAAATTAGACACGCTTTCATGATTTAATGCATCCCATATTAAGATTACGTTTCAGCGATACATGTGTTTTCAGTTGACCTGTTTACGTTGTATGCTTTGTACGTGTGTGGGTGCTTACGCAACGGTTTGTGCAGCTCTATTACAATGAAAAATAATTGTTTTAGGAAACCTGTGAAACTCACGGGGCTCTCGTTTTCTCCCTTCAAGGTTTTGGGCATGGAACTTTATCATTACGTATATTAACGTAATTTCAGAACACCCCAGATCATCAACAATTCTGCAAACAACAATTATACCCAAATAAACAGACACAGTAAAATGATTTAAGATCAACATGCCTGCCCTATTGTCTCTGTGGCGCAATAAATTGACCCTGTGTCTTTTGCATCAGCCATAAAAAGATAATATGACTTCATTTTCGGTTCACATTGATGTAAAAACAGCTCATGCTGATGCACTTGTAACGGTTTAGCGACTCTTTTAATATCTGGTTATTATGAGACTGTGTGGCTGATTAATTTAACTGCAGATTTAATAAAATCTTAAGCGCCCTTCAAAAGAAGCAATACCACAGCAGATCTGCAAAACTACTCCGTTCACGTGGGAGGTCCGGGGAAATTCTCTGCATTCATGTGAGTGAATGTTGTTTCATGGTTCCTTCCACGATGTTTGGTTTCATTCCCACCTCATTCTGTTCTCTGATGTAAAAACTTCTGGGAAAATGGCATTTTACGGCCTCGATGTGATTTTATGTTGCTCTTCTGTATCCATTAACAGCTACAAGGCGTGGAAAAAGACTGACTTGTTAAAGGGGGCGTTGCATTTTTAGAATGTGATTTGGGATCAAGGTTCCATTTCAGAACTCTGAGAATCGTTTTGTTGCTATATAAACAATGGGGGAAATGGTATCAGCTTATTAACAAGTCCAAAAAGGTCTCACATCTCACATCTATCAAACAAATGATCATGGCTTGAAGTTAAAATTACTATATCGATACGATTTTAATGTAATGTTGAAATAATAACACCTTTAAAAGTTCAAAAACATCACAACTGTAATATTAGTACAGTTTAAAAAGGACTTTTCTCTTTGAACATGTTTTAAAATGTCATTTATTACTGTGATATAAAGGATGAATGTTTAGGATCATTTCCCCAGTGTCTATAGTGTCGTCAGATCCTTCAGAAATAATTCTAGTAAGTAAGTAATGCGCATTTACATGCTGTCAGTCAAAAGTTTGGGGTCAGTAACATTTTTAAATGTTTTAAAATAAGCTTCTCCTGCTCACCGAGAGAGACTGCATTTATTACATCTAAAATACCAGCATTCGTTTACTCATCAGAATCAGAATCAGAATAAGTTTTATTGCCAAGTGTGCTTCACACACACAAGGAATTTGCTTTGGCTATAGAAGCTTCCAGTGTACATAAAGTGACAAGTGACAACATAGAATAAATATAAAAAAAAGAAGATGATAGACATTAAACAGAGATGCAGTCAGTCCAACGATCTGGATGTTGAAATGTATGTACAGATTGTTATAAATATACAGGTTATAAGGTGCTGTGTACAAATGCGTAAGTATTGCATTGTATGTTATAAGGTGCTGTGTACAAATGCGTAAGGAATTCCACTCGTTGTGGAATGTTAACAACTACAAGGTGTGGAAAAGACTTGTTAAAGGGGGCGTTGCATTTTTGGAATTTGATTTGGGATCAAGGTTCCATTTCAGAACTTGAGAATTGTTTTGTTGCTATATAAACAATAGGGGAAATGGTATCAGCTTATTAACAAGTCCAAAAAGATCTCACATCTCACATCTATCAAACAAATAATCATGGCTTGAAGTTAAAATTACTAAAGTATATCGATATGATTTTAATGTAATGTTGAAATAATAACGTCTTTAATAGTTCAAAAACATCACAACAACTTTAAGAGGCTTTATGGTGTAGATACAACAACCTGGAGCTGAACACGCTCAAAACGGTGGAGATGATAATGGACTTTAGGAGAAACCCTCCTTCACTCCCTCCACTCACCATCATGAACAGCACTGTGGCTGCAGTGGAGTCATTCAGGTTCCTGGGCACCACCATCACTCAGGATCTGAAGTGGGACACTCACATACACTCTATTGTGAAGAAAGCCCAGCAGAGACTGTACTTCCTTCGTCAGCTGAGAAAGTTCAACCTGCCACAGGAGCTGCTCGTACAGTTCTACTCAGCTGTCATCCAGTCCATCCTCTGCACAATCACCGTCTGGTTCCGCTCAGCTGCCAAAATCGACCTCCGTAGACTAAAGCGAATATTCCGGACTGCTGAACGAATCACTGGCACTACCCTTCCTACACTTCAAGAACTGTACTCTTCCAGAGTGAGTAAAAGGGCAGTAAAGAGTAAGGGCGTACTCACACTATGTACAGTTCCCTTTAACCGGGCCAAAGCACGCTTGTCCCCCCTTCCGTCTCCCCCGACGGCCCGCAGTCACATTGCATTCGAGCCTGAGCACGCTTACGTTATCGATGATGCGCTGTTCAGTGTAAGAGAAGCGCTCTCAGAAATTTCAGTGGAGATTTCTTTATATAATTCTATGGTTTTAGTGGTTTGATATGCAGTGACCCACAGTCAAAAGTTCTGCCGAACAGATCAGCCACTGCTGACGCTCATAAACAATCATAAAGTCCTCGTGCTGCAGGAATTAGAAGGTTTAGTAAAGGTGCAGCTGTCGTGCAGAGAGGGCTTTGCATCTTTAATAATCTATGACAGTTTGCGTTCATTAAACAGTAAGAATGATTAATAAATCCATATGAAACAGTCCCCAAAAGTCACGTCTCCTCTTCAGTTTCGGGATCAGGCGCGCTTTGCACTCACACTACAAGCGTATCGCGCCAAAGCCCAAGTGAACCGCGCTCAGGCACACCTCTTCCAACCGGGCCAGGGCTGGCCAACTGTACCGTGCCTGAGCCCGAGTGTGAGTACGTAAGTAAAGTAAAGAGGCCGAATGGAGGAGGCTTATTCTTTATCCTTTCGCATATTGTTTGTTTAAATGTTTTCTCGCTAGTGAAGCGTTCAGTTTTTCC
>CAIGQQ010037999.1:1545932-1564486 GCA_903798035.1 Danio albolineatus | reverse complement strand
TGTGGCCAAGTACAACAAACGGCTGACCTCTGTGATTGCCAACAAAGGTTTTGCCACCAAGTACTAAAGCACGTTTTTCAAAGGGATCAAATACTTATTTCATTCATAGAAATGCAAATTAATTTCTAACTTTTTTTGAAAGACATTTTTCTGGATTTTTTTGTTACTGTTGTGTCTCTGATTGTTCAAATAAACGTACCACTAAGAGTATAGACTGATCATTTCTTTGTTAGTGGGCAAACTTACAAAATCAGCTGGGGTTCAAATAATTTTTTACCTCACTGTATAAACATGAACATATAGACAAATAGAGATAAGTAAAACACATCCCCCCTTATTCAGAAGACAATGGACGAGTCTGCCTCCGGTTGCTCCGGAGCACTCCACAATGAACTCGGCACTATTTAGCCAGGCCGCTGGGAGGCGCTCTGTTTGACCGGCTGATGGAAGAGCAACCAGGAAGACTGACGAAACAGAAACACGGACGCCAACCAACAGGTTAATATTAAACAAATAACAACCGTAAACACTTAGACGCGGACAAACCGAAAACATCAAACACTCAGACAACATGTGTATGTGCGTGTATTTGTGACAATAGCGTGCGTTATGGATGGAAATGGCGAAATGCAATGTTTGTGAATGTGTTTGGGTGTGTGTGAGAACCAATGTGCTGATGGCGGACGTGTGCACCCGAATCGCCTCAGGATTTAGGTAAGTGAATATGTTTGAATGTAGAGCACTGTTTATCAGCCAGGGACAAGTCACCTCATCACAGTGTGTCTGTAAAGTTTCAGCTCAAAACACCCATCAGATTATTTATTATGGGATATTGGAATTTTCTGCTCTGAACACTGTGTAGCTGTTTTTGTTGCCTGTGCCTTTAATGCCAGTTCTCCCCGCCCACAATTTCCACATGCATTTCACAGTGTGCCTTAGGCCCCGTTTACACTAGTGCGTTTTAGTTTTAAAACGGCATTTTAGCATGAAAACGATCCGCGTCCACACTAGCGTTTCACCCAGCGTTTCTGAACAGATCTCCGTACACATTACTCCACCAGAAACGTATATCACGTGACCATTCGCGCACTCTGGGCATGCGCGTTCAAGTATAAACAGGAAGCACGTGACTCGCTCGCCGTTTGGTTATTGTTAGTCAACAAACGCTGGTTGAACGATGAACGCGATGGTAAAGAAAGCAAGAGAGATCTTTAAGTGGACAGATGACGAGGTCGAGTTGTTACTTAAAGTAACAAATGAATATAAAACATCCATGGCTTGAAAATACAGTGTTTACAGTGAAGGCTGGTCTTCCGTCTGCCGGTGACGTTATAGCCACGTGCGCTTGACGAATAAGGGAAGGATACGCAATGACCCAAAGCCCCAATCACGTAGCGGATCTCAACAGCCACGCCTCTGTTTTCGAAGGTCTGCGTTTTCCCACGTCCACACTGAGACGGGGCAGCAGCGTTTTATAATGGAAACGCTCTCTCCAGCGTTTCTAAAACGCTCCGTTTTCGCACCTCGAAAACTCCGACGTAGTGTGGACGGATGGCGTAACTGTAGCAAAACTTATGCGTTTTAAAACGAAAACGCACTAGTGTAAACGGGGCCTTAATCTCTGCCTCGGCTGCGCCAGATAAACAGCACTATGACAGACATGAAGGAATCAGATCTCACATATTGTTTGTGAGAAATACTACAGTAAGAACTGTCCCAATGATTATTTGATGTATTTGTTGTGGAGTTAATTAAAGGGTAACACTTTATTTCGATGGTCCATTTGAGTATTAGTGGACTGTCTGCTTAATATCTGTTGATACTGACATTCAGCAGACATTTAACTGACTATAAGAAACTTTGTAAATACATGTCAACTTACACTACCCCTACCCCTAACCTAACAGTCTACTTATAATCTATTGAGTGTGACCGCACATTGGTTCTCACACACACAAAACGCATCCACAAACGCATTTCGCCATTTCCATCCATAACGCACACTATTGTCACGAATACACGCACATACACATGTTGCCTGAGTGTTTAATGTTTTCGGTTTGCCCACGTCTAAGTGTTTACGGTTGTTATTTGTTTAATATTAACCTGTTGGTTGGCGTCCGTGTTTCTGTTTCGACGCTCTTCCTGGTTGCTCTTTCATCAGCCGATCAAACAGAGCGCCTCGAATCGGAGTTACTTCGATTAATTGTGACTGTTTGTAGTCTAACGTGTTTGAGATAATGAACTAGAATATGTACGGATGTTTATACTTACCTTTTAATTAGTACATGTTGGTTTATGCTAAAGGGGTGGGGCTTCACCTTTAAAAGGCAGACCCAAAAGCCAATAGAGTGGAGAAACTATGACGTCAATTTGTATGCAAAAACTCGGAAGCGAGTTAGCATTTTAGCAGTTCCGGTTCCCTCGTCCAAAAGTCAATGGGTTTTTTTCAATGGGATTTCAGAAAAATCGCTTAAATAAGGTTTGTGGCGAACACAAACTCAATATAAGCAAAAAAAAAACAATCCAAGGCACTCGAAAAATGTGGAAAAATGTTTAAAAAGCCTTTATTCACATGGCTTATTCTTAAAACACCAACGCGTTTCGACAGGGAGCTGCCTTCATCAGGGTAACGGTGATCAGGTGCGTCTCGAGTTTCTTTTGAGTGCTGCGGTCACCTGATTCATTCAGACATCTAAATAGTACTCAAATATTGTAACAAACAATGCCAACTACAATGATTAATTCAGCACTGATAAGAGAGCACATATACATACTTACAAAGGCATACAAATGCATATACGAAAAAATATAAATATAGAAAAAATAAGCAAATATGTGCAAAAAGATACGCTTCGACATGGCATACAAATACATATAAACACCCACATGAACACACATACATATGCACATAAACTTACATACACAAATATATACATGCATACATAAGAATGCACATACTCATACATATTCAACCAAAAGTAGGAAAAAGTCTGTAAATGTTCAAAAGAATAGCTTAATAAGAAAGAAGAAAAATCTAATACGCCATTTAGACCTGGAAATCTTGTTGCTTGTAATGTATAAATCCAAAAAGTCTCTCTCTGTGTTAATATTTTTATCCTGTCTCCTCCTCTTATAGAATTATGTATGTGTTCAATACCAATTATTTTTAATGAACTCGGATTGCCATGACCCTGATTTTTATAGTGTAAGGCCATTGGATATTGTGGATTGCAGGTACGTATTGCGTTTTATGCTTAGCTAATCTCATTTTTAATTTTCTCTTAGTCATTCTTACATAAAAGCATCCACATGGACATTCCAGTCGATATACAACAAATGTAGTATTGCAATTAATAAATGAATTGATCTTAAATTCACGGCCTGATGATGGATCTCTAAATATATTGGTCTTAAACATGTTATCACAATGATAACAATTACCACATCTATAATTTCCTGTTGTTTGACTTAACCAAGTATTAGTCTTCATAGAAGAAAGATGGCTTCTCACAAGTTTATCTTGAATAGTTGGAGCTTCTCGAAATACTATAGAGGGGGATACAGGTAAAACTTTTCTAAGATGGGGGTCACTCATTAAGATATTCCAATTATTTTTCACAATTCTCTTGATTTTGTTTGCCTGTGTACTATATTGTGTGACAAAATAAACAGACCTTTCTGACTGGTTTGATTTAGATCTATACTTTCATGTTTTATTCTACGACATAAAACACATCACCTACACCACACTCCTGATTTTTTAAAGTCTGTTATGCTTCTGTTAAAAGACGGCTGCTATCAAGTTGCGAAAACGGGACTACAGGCGCTGTCGGAGTCATCGAGCTGAACTGGTCTGAGGTTGTTGCTGAAGCGTAGCCCGCTTGCGTTGGGCATGTGGATTTGTGTTATTAAAGTATTTTCATGAATAGTATTTTATAGTTTGTTGTATTTTTCTAATTGGGAATTCATATTGTGTGTAGATAATGTACTAATAATTTTGGTCAATCTTTTACTTGGCAAAGCTTTGTAAGATTAGCCTTTTCTGAGTGAAAAATATTCCCAAGCTTTTTCCAATTAAGCCCTACTCCTCATTTTTTACAGTGCACTACAGAGTAACCCAGAAATGTGAATCAGCTCAACTACTTGGAACACCTTAGCAACATCATAACTGAACCCTAAACACACACCTGCAGGTATTTAACGTAGCTGCCGTACGTAATGCTGACAATTACAATATTCCACGCGACTGAGTCGTAATCTCAGGCGAAATAGTAGAAGGAGAGAATAATGACGGTCTTCCAGGGAAGATTACACACGCACTTCGCCCTTCAGCATGACTTCATTTATCAAAACACAGCGAAATTAATATAAAGCCTGTTTTATGCATTAGATGCTTTAAGTATAACCCAGCGCCGATGTAATTTGTAGGTCTTCAGAGTAGCTCCTCGTGATTTCTCATGGAAAAGGGAGTTATTGGAAAAAATAACAGACAGCGGAGAACTTTGAGGAATTACATCTCAGCCCATACGAAAACGTCTTGTCGTGCATGGAAAAACTATTTTGGAGGGACGCATGTCGGTTCATCAGCATGCTTTGTGGGTTATGCAAATGCCTGGAGTTTCCCGTAATGGGAAGAAAGGGAATTCTGGCCGCGAACTGATGTTGTCCATGTCTGTCTTTGTTTTGTGTATGTGATCAGAGGTTGTGCTTTTACTTGAGCTTCATGGGATAGTGCAACAAAAGTAGGTTAGAGTCTTGCTTTCCTTTTAAGGGTGCTTTCACACTTAGTTCCATTGCCTGGACCAGACCCAATTTGGTTGTCCCCCCTTGCCACCTCCTCGGCTGGTTTGTGTTCACACTGTCTTTTTTCCTTCTGCACCCCGGTACGCTTGCATCATCGAGCTGCTGTTTTGTTTACGGCTGTTGCTAGGTGACAGTCACGAAAGCGCCAAAATGGAAAGACGTACGCACATCAAATTCGTTCTCCTTTTACTCAATCTTTGGTTTTGTTACTAAAACCAAACTACAGAGAGCCACTTGTGTCTATCTGCAGCAAAATTATTAAAAATGCTCAAAACATCACGCGATGTTCGCAGAAGCCGTTTTTGGAGGAGACAATCAGACATCATCACTGTGTTTGCACTGGGTCAGTCGCGCGTGTCAACAAGGTAGGTGAAATGTCTTGTCTATCGCGACTGCGACGCGTCGACCGAATTATACGTCATCAACAGCGGTTCACTTTCGTTATTTGGTACGATTGCATTCAATCCAAGTGAACCAGACCAGAGTTCGCGTGAAGCTTACCCCAGACCACCTTTTTCAGGCGGACTCGGGTACGCTTCACGGGTGCGCACCCGAGTTCAGAAGACGTGTTCACACTAGCTAAACGTACTGTACTCTGACGTCAAATTAACCCGGGTGTGGACCAAAAGTGCTAGTGTGAAAGCACCCTAAAGCCGCTTTTCCACTGCACACGACAAACGACAAGCAACAGACCGGAAG
Organism: Danio albolineatus; assembly: GCA_903798035.1. NCBI lineage: Eukaryota > Metazoa > Chordata > Actinopteri > Cypriniformes > Danionidae > Danio > Danio albolineatus. The sequence goes on along the minus strand of CAIGQQ010037999.1, from coordinate 1,558,981 downwards.
TCATTCATTTCCAATGGACAGTAGTCCGGGAGCTGCGTGGAGCTCCGATCATCTCCGTATGCGAGAAATTCGGATCCGATTTGAGACGCGGATCGGTTGAAATATTTGAACTCCTGCGACTAGACCGTATGCGGCCGGCTGACCGGAAGTGATGTATTTCAGTGTGGTCCAAGCAGGTCCGTGCGCGCGAGATGAGAAATAGGGTTTTTTCATTATTTTTTTGAATCAGAAAAAGTCTGTATTTAAAAAAAAAAAAAAAAACATTTCTATTCATAAATGAGTAATAAAAATATTATTATAGACATTTTTAGCGGCCTATGAGTTTCAGTATTCATTTATTCATTCATTCATTCAACCTTGGTGAACACATGGAGAATAAAGGCTCGTCCACTCCTATTTCGGACACTGCGAGAATCAGCGTCTCCCCCATGGTGCCCGACAACACTGAAAATACTGTGCGACTGCCACAAGGGGGCGTATTCCGATAGTCATGTCCAAATGTCGTGTGCAGTGGAAAGGCGGCTTGAGTGTATCACTGAAATAAATGACTCATTGGATTTACTAAATGTTTTTAAGGCAAGTGGTTGCAAACAATTGATATGGGCTGAATTTAAACAAACAAAATTAAATTTTGTAATGTTCAGCTTCATTTGTTTGCCTAAATGCAGCCTAAATAAATTATTTGCAACCACATGCCTTAAAAAATGTTAGCAAAATCAACGATTGTGCCGTTTTTGGTGACTGTCGCTTTAAATTCAAATAAGCTTGTGCTCCCAGCAATTTTTTGAAGAGCTGCAAATGCCTGTGTGTCAGCATAGTGGCAGATTCAAATGCAGATTATGTTAAACTATGCTGATGAGGGTGAGATCGTCACCAATTAGCAGGGTTTTCCCCCTCTGATGACATCTACGAAGACTATCAAAGAGTTTCTGCACTGTTTTTATCAAGTGTGATTATAAACAATAAAATTAATACATTTCTCCTGTTTTGGAATCTCTCCATTGGCTACGAGTCAGATTTGATATTGATTTTAAAATCCTCATGCTTACCTTCAAGGCCCTGCATGGTTTGGCTCCACACTATCTGTCTGAACTTTTAACTTGGTACTCCCCCTCACATGACCCCTGTTCCTCTGCCTCTGGTCTTTTAACAGTCCCCGCCACTCGTCTGCGTTCTATGGGTGACCGGGCTTTCTCATCTCTGGCTCCGAGGCTCTTGAACTCTCTCCCCCATCACATTACACACGCTGAATCCTTGAAAACTCACTACTTTACACTCACCTATTCATGAAGTGTGCATTCTTGGTTTATGTTTTTTGATATTTGAATGTTTTATCAATTGTGAATGTTTTAGCCTGAATGATTCATTTTTCATATTCATTCATATTCATATTTTACTGTTTTATATCAGTGTGTTTTTTTGTGTGTGTGTATGTGTGTGTGTAAAGCGCTTTGAGAAATAAGTTTTATAGGTGCTATATCAGAATAAATTATTATTTTTACATCATAGGCTCATTCTAAAAATGCAGCCCAAAATATAATAATGTAGCCAGAGGAACATATGGCTGCATTTCATCTTTAAAATGAATCCTTTTTGTGCTACCAGCTGGCCAAATACCTCTGGTTGGACAGCTTTCCCGCTGTTACTAGTTTGTCCAGTGGCTCACCGCATACGTCAGTGTACTTGAGATGCATAGCAGAGTTGATTGCAACGACGGGGTTCGAGTCTGGTGAAGAACGGTTCCAGAAAGCAGGTAAAACAAAAAACAAAAAATAAAATAAACAAGTAAATAACGGTGAGAATGTGGCAAAATCTGAAAAACGTGGTAAAAAAAATAAATACATTTAAAAATCAGGCTGCCGCGAGCACTTTTCTTTTTCTGAATTGCTTATGAAAACAGTTGGTTGGGTTTAGGGAATGGGTGATCAGGTCAATCGGTCCTTTTGAAAACACTATTAGTTGGGTTTAGGGAGGGAGGAGGGTGGGTCAGTTGATCGGTCAGTCAGTCAGTCAGTCGACAGTGGCTTCTGGTGGATTTACACAAGAACAGCAGGTGCGAATGGCATTCCTGAGAGAAATTTGAGATCTCAAAATGCGTACACAGCGATTCACGAAAACAAAAACTGAGAGAAAAAAAAAACTCATAGCTCCTGGGATGTATTTTGCTCTTTCCAGAAATGTGTATAGGGATACGCAATCAGAATGAGCCTTGGTTGGATTTTTATTATTAGAAGCTGGCTATATTCACAGAGTGTTGCCACACAACTGTGTTTAAACCCCTTACAAAAGTTTTTTCATAATAGGTCCCCTACAATAATCCTATAAAAACAGGCCAAAAAAGTCTATTTATAATCCACTAGGCCAAAACATCCAAGTTCAACTAAAGGTCGAGTGAAATAAAAAAAATACATATTTTTAGATGTTAGTTTCAGTCTGTTTTAGGTTCAACCTATTAGCTAGTGTGCTCCAAAACAGTGACAAAATTCACGTAAACTCATAAACTCATATAAACATTTAAAGCTTGCAGTTTGTCATTTTTGTCTAAATGAATCAACATTTTTTACTTCAGCATACTTCAGTTTCTCCTCAAATATAAAATATGACCATGCCTTGGTTTTTAATTACTTAATGAAGACAGTAAGGTCTGACTTTGCTTAGACAAAAGTCTTGTCACTTTACAAAAATAATGTCCAGTATAGAATATACTGTAAAGTCATGATGCAGTGGAAGAAGAATGAATATTGTGTGTGACTCCCATGAGCTTGGAGGACTGCATCCGTACATCTCTGCAGTGACTCAAATAACTTATTAATAAAGTCATCTGGAACGGCAAAGAAAGCGTTCCTGCAGGACTCCCAGAGTTCATCAAGAGTCTTTGGCTTCATCTTCAATGCTTTCTTCATCTTACCTCAGACATGCTCAATAATGTTCATGTCTGGTGACTGGGCTGGCCAATCCTGCAGCACCTTGACCTTCTTTGCTTTCAGGAGCTTTGATGTGGAGGCTGAAGTATGAGAAGGAGCGCTATCCTGCTGAAGAATTTGCCCTCTCCTGTGTTTTGTAATGTAATGGTCAGCACAAATGTCTTGATACCTCAGGCTGTTGATGTTGCCATCCACTCTGCAGATCTCTCGTACACCCCCATACTGAATGTAACCCCAAACCATGATTTTTCCTTCACCAAACTTGACTGATTTCTGTGAGAATATTGAGTCCATACAGGTTCCAGTAGGTCTTCTGCAGTATTTGTGATGATTGAGATGCAGTTGAACAGATGGTTATTCCACCTTCTGCCACTTTTGCAAACAACCAACTAGAAGTCAAGTAATTATTTGAGGCTCTTAGAACTGAGATCGACGACAAGACTTTTGTCAGGTAGTGTACATATTTAAAAGTACATCACATCATAACTCACATGATTACAGTATATGTTGTTGATGATTTTAGGAGTCAGTTCAGATCACTAAACCCAAACTATGAGCACCAGCAACAGCATACTTCGCAAACACCACTAACACTATCCATAAACACAGGGCTGTCTGAACAGCATAGGTAGCAGCATAGGAAGGCATGATTCTGCTTCTCTGACTCATGTGAGTTATTGAGTTTCCAGACGCGGTTGATCTGGGGTGAAATGTGGCAGTGGAAACATATCCTCCTTTCCCTGACGAGCCTGTTAGAATGTTCTAGCGAGAGACGCAGACAGAGACAAGAACGAAATGATGATATTATGAGGGAAACAATATGCGGCCCTGTTCTGTGTCACCTACGAGGAGCACGCAGATTCCTGTACATAACCAGCCTGACATCTAGTGGCGACATGCACCTTATCAGCTGGTTTTTAGTGTTAAAAAGAAGCAAAATTAAGGAACTTTTTAAGGAAATTAAAAGCTGCTTTTATTCTAGCTGAAATAAAGAAAACAAGACTTTCTCCAGAAGAAAAAATATTATAAGAAATACTGTGAAAAATTCCTCACTCTGTTAAACATCACTTGGGAAATAATTAAAAAAGAAAAATTCACAGAAGGGCGCATAATTTTGACTTCAGCATGAAACCATGTTGTTGGGAATCATTTCGGAATTTAATTTATTTTATATTTAATTTATAATAAATACTACTGTCTTTTTCAGCCATACTGTAGTAAAGCGTATTAAACTGTAGATATTATCATATTTACAACACTGTTAAAGAATGCTGCAGCCTACTGTAGTTAGTAACTAGTGAACTGATAAACTATAAGAAATACTGTAGTATACTACAGTATTTACTACAGTAAACAGTGGTGTATTGTAGTATAATACACCCAGTAGTGCCAGAAAACTACACTATTGGGTCAATTGTTTATATAACTGTAGATGTTGCATTTTTATTCACCTTATTGTGTACGAGCAGGCGCTGCCATTTGAATCCTTTTGGCTTGAGACTTCCGGTCTCATTCACTTCCATTCATTTTAAGCTTGTGATAACTGATATTTGATATAACTGAGGGCGCCACGGTGGCGCAGTGGGTAGCACGTTCGTCTCACAGCAAGAAGGTTGCTGGTTCGACCCTCAGCTGGGTCAGTTGGCATTTCTGTGTGGAGTTTGCATGTTCTCCCCGCGGTCGCGCGGGTTTCCTCCGGGTGCTCCGGTTTCACCCACAAGTCCAAAGACATGTGCTATAGGTGAATTAGGTAAGCTAAATTGTCCGTAGTGTATGTGTGTGAATAAGGCCCCGTTTACACTAGTGGGTTTTAGTTTTAAAAAGGCGTTTTAGCATTAAAAAGATCCGCGTCCACACTAGCGTTTCTCCCAGCGTCTCTCAACAGATCTCCGTCCACACTACGCCACCAAAAAAGTATATCACGTGACCATTTGCGCACTCTGGGCATGCGCGTTCAAGTATAAACAGGAAGCATGTGTCTCGCTCGGCATTCTAAATAGGGCTTACACTGCTTGAAACGCGAGCGATTAGCGAGTGCTCGAACAATAGCGTGCCTCTTGCGAATATATGCCTAAAACGGACAATAGTGCAAACAACGCTCCCATTTCTGTGTCCGTGTTGTTGTTTACAGTGAAGGCTGGTCTGCCATCTTCCGGTGGCGTTACAGTCATGTGATAGGGGCTTGATGAATAAGGGAAGGATACGCAATGACCCAAAAGCCTCAATCAAGCCTCACCTCCGTTTTCAGACGTCTCCGTTTTCCCACATCCACACTGAGACGGAGCAGCAGCGTTTTAGAATGAAAACAGCCTCTCCAGCGTTTCCAAAACGCTCCGTTTTCAGGGCTCGAAAACTCCGGCGTAGATTGGACGGATGGCGTAACCGAAGCAAAACTTATGCGTTTTAAATAAAACGCATTAGTGTAAACGGGGCCTAAGTGTGTATGGATGTTTCTTAGAAATGGGTTGCAGCTGGAAGGGCATCCGCAGCATAAAACAAATGCTGGATAAGTTGGCGGTTCAATCCACTGTGGCAACCCCAGATTAATAAAGGAACTAAGCCAAAAAGAAAATGAATGAATGATATAACTGATAGTATTCTTCCAAACTGATATTTTCTTACACTATTTGTACCTGAAGGGTCCATAATGGTATCTCAAAAGTACTTTTTTGGTACATTTGGGCAATAATATGCACCTTTGAGGTACCACTGTGGACTCTTTGGGTACAAATATGTACCTTTTGAAAAGGTACTGCCCCAGTGACAGCTCTTGTACCTTTATTTCTGAGAGTGTATTATATTATTCTGCTTTGTCTGTATAGTCATGGACACACTTTGCACAGCAAGAACAATTTTCTACGGTTTATTATTCCTACAGTAGTCATTTCTCCCATAGGCAGCTGAATCGGAAGTTCTAAAACAATCGCAAAAACGGTGCACTTTCACATTGAAGAACTACAGAATTACCACAACAGATCATTTTCAAGCATTTTCCCATAGTTTGGTTGAAAACACTATAGTGTTTACTTTAAATTACTGTAATATTTTTCATGTGGGCAACACGGTGGCTCAGTGGTTTCCACTATCGCCTAACAGCATAAAAGTCACTAGTTCGAGTCCCGGCTGGGTCAGCTGGCATTTCTGTGTGGAGTTTGCATGTTCTCCCCGTGTTTGTGTGGGTTTCCTTCAGGTGCTCCGGTTTCCCCCACAAGTCCGAACACATGCGCTACAGGTGAATTGGATGAACTAAGTGAAGTTTCACAAACTAATTTGGAGAGGAGCACGTGATATGATTGACCTCAGCTAGTCTCTCATCTACAATCATTAGTCAGTCAATCAGATTAATTCAATCCCACTATAAGTATAACCCAGCAAATAACACTCCCTTATCTTCGTTTTCTGAAGAAACCCCCCATCCACCCCTTCTATCTTTAACACGGGGAGCCCTCGAGAACTACCTGATCTCGTACTCCCGTTTACATGCTCATTCTACCTGGCGGGAGCCCTGGGTTCAACTATCTCCGAGCTCAGGGTTCTCTCCCGGACAGCATGCCGAACCTGCTAACAGTTGTCAAACAATATCTAAGTGTGAACTCTTGAAATTGGCCTTGGCGTACGAGTGTGTGTGTGAACGTGAGATGGATGTTTCCAAGTATTAAGTTGTGGCTGGAGGGGCATCCACTGCGTAAAACATATGCTGAAATAGTTGGCGGTTCATTCCGCTGTGGTGACATCTGATAATCAGAGACTAAGCGGAAGAAAAATGAATGAATGAATGAATGATCAGTGTCTTGTGTCTTATTCACCTCATTAAATAAACATCACACCAGAATGTAGTTTTTTTTTCTTGTTAGTAGCTCCTCTGAAACAGTTACTCTGTCATCTATAACTGTACTAGAATTACTGGACTTGTGCAAGAGTTGTGCCAACTGTGTTAAGAGTGATCATCAACATGTGGAACCACTGTGCACAACTGAATCACATTCAGACATAGATAAGCTGATAGCTGTACATATTTATGCTAGATCTACAGTTTTATTACAGCCCTGACGTTCTTCATTCTTCAAGATTTTGCAAATGATTCATAAACATTGTCTTTTCTTTTGAAAACAAATCCGCACATGGATCCATTTTGCTCATAATCAACATTTTTATATCCAAGGACATGAGCAGCTGTTGAAATATGTAATTACGGTAATTCGGTAATGACGTGAATGCAGTATAAACGCATGATTTAACTCCTCTTCTGAATGAAGTCTGATTTTCAAAAGCAGCCGTGTGTGATGTAAAACAGGCTAAAGCATCACATCTGTGTTTATTCTCACTTTTACATAAGCTCTTTGACTGCGGGGCAAGAATTTTTCATGCCCAAACCTGAACCGCAGGGCTCCTCCTGGCTCAGAACGGACACAAAAATCACAACATTCATACACACAGGTGACCATAACTAAAGCTGAGTCTCATTTCAGAGGCTGCATCCTCTGAAGTATGCAGACTTCAAAGGTGTCTACAGAGGACAGATCTCGTCAACAGACAACCGTAACTGCTGCAGTCTGTGTGGGTCCTAATGCCCCAGTATAGTAAAGGGGACTCTATATTGTTAATTAAAGTGTTTCTGTTAATAATAGTTTACTTTTAGAAGCTCTTATATTCATAGACTGTTGCCACTTAACGGTGTTTAAGTGAAGTTTTTTTATAAACTAATTTCGAGAGGATCACGTGCAGATGATTGCTTGCAGCTGGTCCTGCATTATTCAATTTATGATTCACCAATCAGATGATTCCTAAGCCACTATAAATACTGTAAATTCCATATCACAGCCATCTTCGTTTTGAAGAATCCCCCCTTCCACCCCTACTCCTCCTCCTTTTCTAGATAGGCGGCACGGTGGCCCAGGGGTTAGCACTGTTGCCTCACAGCAAGAACGTCTCTGGTTCTAGTCCTCACCAAGCCAGCCAACGTTTCTGTGCAAAGTTTACATGTTCTCCACGTGCTCATGTGGGTTCCCCCTGTTTCCTTCCACCGTCAAAAAACAAGCAACTTAAGTTAATTGACTAATCCAAATCGGCTCCATAGACATGCTAGTAAGTAGTTATCTCTTAAGAGCAATAACTATCTGCTCATTAGCTAGTGGAGTTCTCGAGATCTACCTGAGCTCAAACTCCCCTCTAATCTTGCCCCTGGCTCGAGGATCTTATGAGCTCAGGGTTCTCTTCCAGAAAAGAATGCCAAAACTCGCACACTATGGCTAATTTAGTTCATTCAATTCAGCTGTACCACATGTCTTTGGACCAGTGTTGGGTAAGTTACTTTAAAAAAGTAATTAGTTACTAATTACTAATTACTCAATCAATATTGTATTTAAAATACTTTTCTAATTACTGTGTCTGAAAAGTAACTTAATTACTCAATAAGTAACTTAACTAAATACTTCTTGAAATCCCTAAACCTATGGACAAATAATAAACATATTACTCTGTAAATAATAAATACTTAAATAAAACATATGAGTCAAACATGAAATAGTTTAGCCTTTTAGTTTTCTGAATCATCTTTATTATATTCTATTTTTAAAAAATCTATAATAATTACATGCATAATAATTTTTAGTATGCAATGTAGGCTAACCTTCTTAAATATTATTCTGCATATCTATCGATCAGGCAGGGTAACATCTGTCAACCCTCCCGTATTTCCCGGGATTCTCCCGTATTTTACAGTTCTATCCCCGTATTATCCCGTAAAGCTATTTTCCCGTATAGTTGTTCTCCAACGGGTGTAAAAAAACATTAAAGAGATCCTCCCCATTCACAACCCATACCGCTGAAACACCAGTGCCGCCCCTTCTTCTTAAATGTGAATCTTTTCTGTGCTTCCGTTTTATTTAGGCATTTAAACACTTTAGAATAAACATAAAAAACGGTGGGATTCCCTTTCCTTTTCATTACAGGTGCCGTCGCTCCTCCTATGCAATCCTCAAAACAGTCATAGAGCGGTGCGTGACTTTCAGATGACGCGTCCATATGATAAATATAGATGCTGTTTCCCAAACGGATTCTGTAGGCCTACCCTCGATCAGAAGCAGAGCGAAAGTGGATACTGGGTTTTGGGTGCGTGTTAGAACAGACACATAATTAATAATAATAACATCTAAAGATGTCGATCTTGATGGTTAACTAATTTTGTCTTAAATGAGCATAAAACGTAAGGAAAGCAATCGAATGCCGTCATTATAACTATAGATGTAAACTTCTGTTATTTATAACAGAGACACCTCTGTTATTTAATGTAATCAAACAAAAAATCTAAATAAATGATTCATTCACTGCTCTTTATTCAGAATGTGTGAGTTACACAGTGATGAAAAGATTAAAACAATTTGATAACTTTTCTTTCATTCATTCATTTTCTTGTCGGCTTTTTCCCTTTATTAATCCAGGATCGCCTTTCTATTTCTTTATAATAAACGAAATTTTATTTCTAAACTATTTGCTAATGTATTCTATACATTAAAAATAAAATCCCTTATTTTCACATCCCAATGTTGACAGGTATGGGCAGGATCATGCAATCTCTACAAAAAAAGCATTATTTTTGGCGGTATTAGAATGAAAGCCCGTGCAGTCTGATCGGAAGTGGACAAAAGGCTTAAGATTTATACGGCATGTTTTTGAACTGGATTGTGTCTCTCTTGTTTACCTGTGATCCGATCGAGCAAAAGGTGTCTTATTACTCTGTAAACAGAGCAGCATCAGTCATGTTAAATTCGCCGACTCCCTCTGTTACATGCGTATCCTAGCCTTTCCCATAGTAATCTTCATACCAGCCCATGTCAGGTGCGCGATAGCCTTGAAAATGCCTCGCGCTACAGCACGCAGGCGCGCAATGAGGAAAAATAAATTGATTAATAGGCTACTGAAAAATACTGTATAATGTTCTTGTCTGGGAATATTTTCATTTCGTAAAACAGCCACTCGCTTCAGCTGAGTCCAACATCTTCGTTGCATCTTCCGCTTTATGACTAGCAGCAAACTGGCGCGCGGCGCTATCACATGCATCTGCACTATGATGATTTTAAAGTGCCAGAGTTTACTTTTACCTTTAGAACATAAATTAATAAAATTGTGTAAGATTATTCAGCGAGTTTAATTATTTTACAATGTAACGCAAGTACATTATAAGTAACTGTATTTAAAATACCTAAAAATGAACAGTAATTAGTTACTTTACTTTTTCAATGATTTAATTACAGTAACGCGTTACTTAGTAACGCGTTACACCCAACACTGCTTTGGACTGTGGGGGAAACTGGAGCACCCGGAGGAAACCCACACCAACACGGGGAGAACATGCAAACTCCACACAGAAATGCCAACTGGCCCAGCTGGGACTACAGCCAGCGACCTTCTTGCTGTGAGGCGACAGTGCTAACCACTGAGACTATCTTTATATTATACTATTATAATAATATAACATAAGAATAACAATATAACATTATGATAATACTTGTTTTGGGGTTTTAAACTAAATAAAAAATCTCAACAGCACATTTTTCTACAAACCTCATGTTACTTAATGGAAAGCTCTTGATCCATAAATGTAAATATACTAAATGTAACTCGATTTTAGGATCTTCACATAAGAAAAACGTGAAAACAGCAAGAAAAACTTTGCCAATTAGTGCTTTATTTAACATTCTTTATTATTAATTATGTCCTCCTTTTTTATAATACTTAGATTGTATTCATAATTCCCTTTTTGATGATTAAGAAATCTTTGTATTGGTTATGCACACTATATTCTTGGGTTTTATTTGTATACTGTTTTGGGGCGGCACAGATGTGATGCTTTAGCCTGTTTTACATTACACACGGCTGCTTTTGAAAATCAGACTTCATTCAGAAGAGGAGTTAAATCATGCATTCATACTGCATTCACGTCATTACCAAATTACCGTAATTACATATTTCAACAGCTGCTCATGTCCTTGGATATAAAAATGTTGATTATGAGCAAAATGGATCCATGTGCGGATTTGTTTTCGAAAGAAAGGACAATATTTATGAATCATTTGCAAAATCATGAAGAACTTCAGAACCAGGGGTGGATGTAGGGGTGGGGCCACAGGGGCACTGGCCCCCATTTAAATCGGTTTGGCTACCGTTGTGCCCCTCTCCTCTGGGTCATTGCTGATTTGTATCAAAGCTTGGACATAAAGATGCCCTTTAATTCATGGTAAATGCCGGTGATTCCTGTTACTCCAGCTGCTTTTTTCTTTTATGTGCTTTCATCCCTGTAGATCGACTGACTTGTTCCAAAACAGGGATTAAAACTGTCACAATGTTGCTTGCCTTGGTTTGCTTTTAAAGCGAAATGTTTTAGAACAGACCAGAATTGGTATTCATATGGTATATCAGACAGTCATATCATTTAGTCAAAAACTAAACATGTCATTTGTTGATCGGAGCTAAAGTTAATTTTTTTTTCATGATTCCGCTCATAGCCGTCATAATTTCATTGTTTTAAATGACCATTTTGAGCTGTTATGTCAACGGTAAAGGTGCGCTTCAAGGGCGAAACCGATAGTGAAAGTAAAGACAGGTTCTGTGCTGTCATCTACCCTGAACACGGACGCTTCTGTTTAAAATTACTGTAATTTTTTTTTCACTATAAAATGTTACAAAACAATTGTACATGTACATCATTTACCAAAAAACTTTGGTTAACGTGAGCTGATATCTGATATTTATGACAAACATTCCGCGTCTAAAAAATGTGACTTTTTTTAAATAGCCGCATCTTGCATGACATTTACCACATGATAGCTGTGCATCAGGACTGAACACACTTGAACATGTTCTTCACAGTCAGAGATTAAGCCAGAACATAAAGTTAAAGTTATTTCAGTTAGGTGAACTAATATCCACACTATTCTGTTTATGCAAGAACTTTATTAAAGAACAAAGTGAACTGACTGAATATTGTATGAATTAAAGGGATAGTTCACCCAAAATGAAAATTACTCCAATTTAATCTGCTATTTGCTGATGTAAAATGAACCCCTGAAAGAAATTATCTATAATTGAATAATATATAATATATTAACTGTAACTGTAATATATATATATATACACAGTTGAAGTCAGAATTATTAGACCCCCCTTTAATATATTCTTTTCTGTTTTAAACATTTCCTGAATTATGTTTAAAAGAGCAAGGAAATTTTCACAGTATATCTGATTATATTTTTTCTTCTGGAGAAAATCTGATTTGTTTTATCCCGGCTAGAATAAAAGAAGTTTTTAATAAAAAAAAAAAAAAATCATTTTAAGGTCAATATTATTAGCCCCTTTAAGCTATTTTTTTTTTCAATTGTCTACAGAACAAACCATCGTTATACAATAACTTGCCTAATTACCCTAACCAAGTTAACCTTATTACCCTGTTAAGCCATTAAATGTCAATTTAAGCTGTATAGAAGTGTCTTGAAAAATATCTAGTCAAACATTATTTACTGTCTTCACGATATAAATAAATCAATTATTAGAAATGAGTTATTAAAACTATTGTTGAAAAATGTGTTGAAAAAAATCTCTCTGTTAAATAGATATTGGGGAAAAAAATGTATTTGATTTGATAATTCTGATTTCAACTACACATATACATATATATATATATATATATATATATATATATATATATATATATATATATATATATATATATATATACGGGTCGCCCAATGAGTCATCAGCGTCATCCTGGGAGCAGCGCACGGACGCCACCTGCACCCAATTACGCCGATCGCTGACACCTGCGCCTGATAGGAGAGAGGCGCATAAAGAGCCAGCATGCGGATCAGATAGACTGAGAAGCCTCTCCGATATGCTCGAGCTAACACCTCTCTCTCTCTCCCTCTCTAGAAAGCACGGAGTGATTTATCCAAGCGATCGGCGTACTCACCACAGCACCTAAAGGACCCACTAGGGAGACACTTTCACCCACCACCCACCATCTGGAGCACCTCTCACCGGGGAGAAAAGGACGAGCACTGAAGGCATCAGCACACTCACACACTCACTTTTGTTAATAAAAACCCTTCGGGGGTGTGTTCACAAGCAACT
>CAIGQQ010037999.1:1521577-1545532 GCA_903798035.1 Danio albolineatus | reverse complement strand
AAAATGTTGATTATGAGCAAAATGGATCCATGTGCGGATTTGTTTTCAAAAGAAAAGACAATGTTTATGAATCATTTGCAAAATCTTGAAGAATGAAGAACGTCAGGGCTGTAATAAAACTGTAGATCTAGCATAAATATGTACAGCTATCAGCTTATCTATGTCTGAAAGTGATTCAGTTGTGCACAGTGGTTCCACATGTTGATGATTACTCTTAACACAAAATCACTCTGTTGGCACAACTCTTGTACAGTGTGAGTCCAGTAATTCTAGTACAGTTAGAGATGACAGAGTAACTGATTCAGAAGAGCTACTAACTAGAAAATATACACATTTGCCTGCTGATTTTGTTCATTTAATGGGATGAACAGGCGGCACGGGTGGCTCAGTGGTTAGCACTGTCGCCTCACAGCAAGATGGTCACTGGTTCGAGTCCCGGCTGGATCAGTTGGCATTTCTGTGTGGAGTTTGCATGCTCTCCCCATGTTGGCGTGCGTTTCCTCTGGGTGCTCTGGTTCCCCCACAAGTCTAAACACATGCACTTTAGGTGAATTGGATAAACAAAAATGACCGTAGTGTATGAGTGTGTGTGTGAATGAGTGTGCATCTGTGTTTCCCAGTACTGGGTTGCGGCTGAAAGGGCATCCACTGAGTAAAACATATGCTGGAAAAGTTGGCGGTACATTCCACTGTGGCGACCCAGATAAATAAGGGCCTAAGCTAAAATGCGATGACTGCAGAAAACTATAAGAGCTCCGAAGTGTCCAAAGTGATGATTTCTGCTTTTATTTTTGAGGTTGCATTCCTCCTCCTCCTCCTCCTCTCCCCAGTGTTTATTCACGATGATTCCACAATTCTGGCCAGATCATCCACCTGTTTTACTGTAACCAAAGTTCCACTGCTGTGCCTGGAAACTGGGCTCCAGCAAACACTTCTGGTGAGTCGGTGGGCACGGGTGAATCACAGAGGAATAGGGGTTACACAAAGTTTTCTGAAAGAGAAATCTACTCCCATCTGTGGGATCAGCAGACTGGAACAGCAGAGCGCTGCTAATGTCTGAACACCGATTCAAAGATTCTTCTTCTGCTAATGCCTCAGAACTAATGTATAGATTAGATTTTCTGACAAAATCAAAATGTATATAAAAATGGTTTCAGCTCAACAGAGCGTTTGCTATCAAAGGTAACACTTTATTTTGATGGTCCATTTGAGTATCAGTAGACTGTCTGCTTAATATCTGTTGATACTGACATTCAACAGACATTTAACTGACTATAAGAAACTTTGCAAGTACATGTCAATTTACCTACCGTAACACTAACCCCAACCTAACAGTTTACTTATAGTCTAATGAGAATTAGTTGGGGTGTAGATGCAATGCAACTTAAATTCAACAAACGGACCATCAAAATAAAGTGTGACCCTATTAATTTACTCACGACTAGGGCCAGACAGAATCTGGGGACATTTTGCTACTTCTGCACCAATGGTGTAGTCCTAAAAAAAAAAAGGTGGTGTACTATTACCCACCCAACCCAAATTTTAAAGGGGCTAAAGTGACACCCATGCTGCGTTGTAATTGTACCTGAATGTTACAGTGAGACATAATTCAGTTGACTTGTTGTCGTCTTCGAAAAACTAGGGGGCGGGAATGGCGCAATTTAAACAAAAAAATGCACCATTCATTCATTCATTTTCTTTTCGGCTTAGTCCCTTTATTAATCCGAGGTCGCCACAGCGGAATGAACCGCCAACTTATCCGGCATTTGTTTTACGCAGCGGATGCCCTTCCAGCCACAACCCATCTCTGGGAAACACATCCATACATTCTCATTCGCACACATACACTATGGACAATTTAGCTTACCCAATTCACCTGTACCGCATGTCTTTGGACTGTGGGGGAAACCGGAGCACCCGGAGGAAACCCACGCAACCACGGGGAGAACATGCAAACTCCACACAGAAATGCCAACTGGCCCAACCAGGACCTGGCCCAACCGGGGATCGAACCAGCGGCCTTCTTGCTGTGAGGCGAACGTGCTACTCACGCGCCACCGTGGCGCCCCAAAAATGCACCAATTGCACCAAATTAAGATGCCAGTTAAAAAAAAAAACATTTGGCATAAAGGGGACACAAATACATGTAAATTCACGAGTTCACACTTAGCTGATGATTGATTATAAAGCTTGTATGGCATGCTGTCCCGGGAGAGAACCCCGAGCTCATAAGATCCTCGAGCCTGGGGATCCCTCCTGTTGCAAGGCGAGAGGGGAGTTTGAGCTCAGGTAGATCTCAAAAACTCCCCTGCTGGAGTAGCTAATGGACAGATAGTGATTGCTCTTAGGAGATAGCTACTTACTGGGAGCATGTCTATGGTGTCTATTTGGGGGAAACCCACGTGAGCACGAGGAGAACGTGTAAACTCCAAAAAAGAAACTGGTTTGGTAAGGACTGGAACCAGAGACATTCTTGCTGTGAGGCAACAGTGCTAAGCACTGGGCTGCCGTGCCACCCATCTAGGAAGGAGGAGGAGTAGGGGTGGAGGGGGGATCCTTCAAAGCGAAGATAGCTGTGATACGTAATCAAGGGTATTTATAGTTACTTAGGAATCGTCTGATTGGTGCGTTGTGAATTGGATAATGCAGGTCCAGCTGCTAGCAATCATAAGCATGTGATCCTCTCGAAATTTGTTTATAAATAAATTCCACTTAGGGAAGTCGAATCAGCAAAACAAGTGAGTATACCCAGGGTATACACAATTATTGATCCTCAGAAGTCGTAATACCCAAACAGCTTGTGGAAAAAAGTAGGCATACTGAGTATACGTGCATATAGCCTCGACTACGCCACTGTTCTGCACATATTTTTGTACAAAATAAGACAAAATTATTAAAGCTCCTGTATCACATTAGATGTATCACATTAGACATCGTACGATGCCAAATTGGTCGACATCGGCCAACCCTACAGGAGACCATGAGAACACTGAACGTGTCCTTTGAACAATAAGGCTCTGCGTTCTTCCTGGTGGTCACATGACCGTCATGTGTTTTTAATGGAAAATTATTTAAATATTACAGCATACATACACAACAACTGTTTTTCCCCTTTTCAATATATTGTGGACTATATTGCAGGTGGTTTGCGGACTAAAGTGAGGACCGGTGGGCGGGGAGTGGTTGGGGGGTATGAAAGTTTTAGTTGGGCTGAGTAGAAATATGAAATATGTTTTGCACAATACAAATACAAATACCCTCAATGTGCTAACGCCTTTATTAAGATTGTATTCTATTCTATTTATTTTGAAATGTTATTAAATAAATTAGGAAACTGGGGCGACATGGTGGCGCAGTAGGTTGTGCTGTCGCCTCAAAGCAAGAAGGTCACTGGTTCGAGCCTCGGCTGGGTCAGTTGGCATTTCTGTGTGGAGTTTGCATGTTCTCCCCGTGTTCGCGTGGGTTTCCTCCGGAAGTCCAAAGACATGCGGTACAGGTGAATTGTGTAAGCTAAATTGTCTGTAGTGTATGAGTGTGAATGAGAATGTGTGGATGTTTCCTAGTGATGGGTTGCGGCTGGAAGGGCATCCACTGCGTAAAACATATGCTGGAGAAGTTGGCGGTTCATTCCTTTG
This sequence comes from Danio albolineatus, assembly GCA_903798035.1. Taxonomy (NCBI): domain Eukaryota; kingdom Metazoa; phylum Chordata; class Actinopteri; order Cypriniformes; family Danionidae; genus Danio; species Danio albolineatus. The sequence goes on along the minus strand of CAIGQQ010037999.1, from coordinate 1,541,897 downwards.
TGGCGACCCCAGAATAATAAAGGGACTAAGCCGACAAGAAAATTAATGAATGAAAAAAAGGAAATTAGGAAATTACTCATGGCAACTTTAACTTAATATAGTTTGGTATATTTACCTTCGGCCCGCGGCTCTCGATGATATTCGGTTCTTGGCCCTTAATACGAAAAAGTTTGGGCATCCCTGGTCTAGAGTTTTGAAACTGAACATATTTGACGATTGATGATGACGTTGCACTAAAACACGAGTACACAAGAACGCATATTGAGAAACAGCCTACTTCTATCTGAGGTATCAGGCGTGGCTAACATGCTTAACTACGCCCCTCCAACGGTCAGTATTGACAACAAACAGAAATGGTGAGCAGGATTCTGTTAGGTTGTAATAACTCTCCCCAAACCTTTTTCCCAAGCTTTCTGAATCTAACGAAGGAACTGGGAACTGCGTCACAATCCAAAAAAAGGTTGCAGCTTCTGGTTCATGTGGACTTTTTAAAGTGTCCAACATTCCTTACTTATTTTAAACAGTTTAATATGTGCATCATCCGGCTATTTAAAGTGCACTTATTCTTTTTAAAGTGAAAATAATATTACAGTGTGAATGCACTACTGCACTGTTGAAACTACAATATACAAGTATGCATATGTAAACGATTTGGGACGCAAATTGCCTCCACAGTCACCAGATCTCAATCCAATAGAGCACCTTTGGGATGTGGTGGAACGGGAGATTCTGATCATGGATGTGCAGCCAACAAATCTGCAGCAAATGCATGATGCTATCATATCAATATGGAGCAAAATCTCTGAGGAATATTTCCAGTATCTTGTTGAATCTATGCCATGAAGGATTAAGGCAGTTCTGAAGGCAAAAGCGGTCCAACCGGGTACTTGTAAGGTGTACCTAATAAAGTGGCCACTAAGTATACAAAACAAAACCTAAATTTTGGCTTCTGATAATACTCATTCATTCATTCATTTTCTTTTCGGCTCAGTCCCTTTATTAATCCAGGGTCGCTACAGCGGAATGAACCGCCAACTTATCCAGCATTTGTTTTATGCAGCGGATGCCCTTCCAGCTGCAACCCATCTCTGGGAAACATCCATACACACTCTCTGATAATACTATGAGGACTTAAAAAGCTGTGCAAAAAAAGGAATATTATTTACAATATGATTGTCTGCTCCTCAAGAGAAGATGCTGGTGTTTTACAAGAAAGCAAAAAATACTTATGAAGTGACGGCAGAGTCTTCAGGGCATTACGTGAGCATGCTCGACGCAAACCCGGTTAAGCTGATGCTCTGAATTCCCTCCCCTGATGGCAAAGAGCCGATGGCGGATGCTGGACCTCCAGACGCGAGCAGCACAGAGATGACACTGGATTTATGATGAGCGAGCTCTTGTTTTTTAATGAGTGGAAAACAGAACCATGGGCCATGTTCACATATCTGGCTCGGAAAGTATTCTAGAGGCCTTCCAGCTGTTGGACACGTCCCATTCGACAAGCAATAAAGATGCTATGAAAAAACGTAAATAGCAATGCCGTGTGTATGAGCGTGATGGTCTTCATGTGAGAAACAGAGAGAGTGACAAACTGAGGGTGCTTTTACAAATATTCACTCATAATACCACCTGATATAGTAATTAAAGGCTGTCTGTGACATCTGTTAATACTAAATTATTGTTTGTAGTAAATAAATGTTTATTTATAAATAGATATTTATTTGTTTACTTTATATAATAAAAATATTATATCAATTTATCTATGAAATATTTAATTTAGTAATAATAATATTACAAATTTAACAATAAATATTATTTATTTTATTTACAATAATTATAATTATTATTATTATTGTTATTATTAAAATTATTGTATGATTTATTTTCTATTTGTATTATTTATATATAGAAATAATACAAATAGAAAAAAATCATACAATAATTATAATACAAATAGAAATTAAATATACTAATATACTATAAAATATGATAAATTTATAATAACAAAATATATTTAATAACAATTTTTGTGTATGTATGTGTATAAGTGTGCAACAAGATTGCAGATGATATGTTTAATTACCAATACTTACCTAGGTAAGGTTTGACAACAACAATACTTTCTTCCATATTAAAAAAACTTATATCATAATATTATTGCTTGCATTTCTTCCAAAATTATACATTTTTAATATATTGTATTTTTAAAAACATTTATATGGCAACTTATACTTATTATTTTATGTTTATTTTTATTTTTGTTCATTAATTAATTTTTTATTATTATTTTTTAGATGATTGGCCATTTTCAAAGCCCCTGCTGTAATATCCAAGTACAATTAACAATGTTGACACCAACACTACTTTTTTCCCATATAATAATAATATTCTTTAATGATTAATGATTATTTTTCACTTACAATTATTATTTTAAAATGTTTTGTAGTTTTTTTATTTTTATAAGGTAACCTATTCTTATTAAGTCATGTTTGTTTATTTTAATAATTCATTCATTATTAATTTTTAGTTAACTAATTTTCAAAACCCCCTACTGTAATATCCAAGTACAATAAGCAATGGTTGTACACCAACACTAACACTACTTTATAAAATATATATGTTTTAATATTATTGATTGTATTTCTTCCAAAATTGTTATTTTTTAATGTATTGTATTCTTTTTTACATTTTTATGTGGTAAATTATTCATATTCTTTCATGTTATTCATATTTATTCATATTTATTTATCTATTATTACTACATTTTCTTTAAGATAACAGACCGGTTTCAAAAGCCCCTGCTGCAATATCCAAGTACAATTAGCAATGTTTTGGAGGACTACAACAAGCGTTTGTTGCCCAACATTCACACTTCTCCAAGCTGACTGGAGAAGTGCCCTCATATTAAAAATGAGGTAAGACTGACAAATCACTGACAACAGCACAAGGACAGCCATTCTTTAAAGTGCGCTTCATTGCCGGTCATTAAACTCAGATCTGTGGCAGGCTGTTGCCATCCAACTGAATCCCGTCCAGCCCAAAGAATATTACTGAACCCCTGTTCAACTTTCTGTTTTAAAGATATGAGCTCATGGAGCCGTTTTCCAAAAGCTTCTGTAATAGGTCAGAGTTGTAATGGTTTGCAAGCCATCGCATTGCGTCAGAACATGAAATGCTGCCGATCCGTACAAGACAAAGGTGTGTAAACAGGAGTGCATTCTAGGTTAACGTGATGGGATTGGATTACAAGTCTAGTGGCTTTTAGAGGGCACGCTCAAGTATGCGTAAAAAACCCAGCACCGCAGAAAAACATGCCTGAACGGTGAGTTCAACTCCACTGTATCATCATTTAACCTCTAATTAAAGCCACTGGAAAGTCTTTCTTTTAGTGGGCGTAACGTGATACTGTGAGCTAGCTTCGTTTATTTAACCATTAAGTCAATTCATGTCCACTTGCATGCATGTACTAAAAAGTCACACGCACGTTGAATTAAACCAGCAGACAGACATGCGCTAATATAAACTTGTTTTCAAGCAAGCACCCAGCAGCAGAAAATCATGTACACTACCTAGTCTTGAGGTTTTAGAAACAAAAATAATATCTTGACTTCTGGTTGATCATTTGGTATCAGAAGTGGCTTATATGAAAGATAAAGGCCTCTAGATTACGCTTCATTCATTCATTTTCTTCTCGGCTTAGTCCCTTTATTAATCCAGGGTCGCCACAGCGGATAGATCCGCCAACTTATCCAGCATTTGTTTTACGCAGCGGATGCCCTTCCAGCTGCAACCCATCTCTGGGAAACATCTATACATACTCATTCACACACATACACTACAGACAATTTAGCTTACCCAATTCACCTATACCACGTCTTTGGACTTGTGGGGGAAACCGGAGCACCCGGAGGAAACCCACGCAACCACAGGGAGAACATGCAAACTCCACACAGAAATGTCAATTGACCCAGCCGAGGCTCGAACCAGCGACCTTCTTGCTGTGAGGCGAACGTGCTACTCACTACGCCACCGTGGCGCCCTAGATTACGCTTATTTTACCTAAATAAAATATGATCATGCCTTGATTTTTAATTATTTAATTAGAAAAGTACACTCTAAAAAAAAAGGTGCTAAATAGCACCAAAACTGGTTCTTTGGCTCGTAATGAGGGGGGAACCTTTTTTGGTGCTATACAGCACCTTAAAAAATAGGTGCTATATAGTACTTTTGTAAAATGGTGATATATAGCACCTATATTTTAAGGGGCTCCTAATGTTACTTTACCCTTTCCGCAAATAAAACCGGCATAAGAGTTATGAGAATTAGCTATAAGAACAAGTGCTTACCAGTAGTAGTGGTGCTATATAGCACTTTAACCCCCCCAGAGAACCACTGAAAAACCTTTATGGTGCTTTAAAGGTTCTTTACACAGTAAAAGTGCTATATAGCACCCTGACCACCTTAAAGAACCACTGAAGAACCACTGAAGAACCTTTATGGTGCTTAAAAGATTCTTTACACAGTAAACGTGCTATATAGCACCTGAACCACCTTAAAGAACCACTGAAGAACCTTTATGGTGCTTTAAAGGTTCTTTACACAGTAAAAGTGCTAAATAGCACCATAACCACCTCAAATAACCACTGAAGAACCTTTTTTTTTTAAGAGTGTAAGGTCTGACCTTGCTTAGGCAAAAGTATCGTCTCTTAACAGAAATAATGTCCAGTTTAGAATATAAAGTCATGATGCAGTGGAGAAAGAATGAATATTGTGTATGACTCCCATGAGCTTGGAGGACTTCATCCACACATCTCTGCAGTGACTCAAATCACTTATTAATAAAATCGTCTGGAATGGCAAAGAAAGCGTTCCTGCAGGACTCCCAGAGTTTATCAAGATTCTTTGGATTCATCTTCAATGCCTCCTCCTTCATCTTACCCCAGACATGCTCAATAATGTTCATATCCGGTGACTGGGCTGGCAAATCCTGGAGCACCTTGACCTCTTTTGCTTTCAGGAACTTTGATGTGGAGGCTGAAGAATGAGAAGGAGCGCTATCCTGCTGAAGAATTTGCCCTCTCCTGTGGTTTGTAAAGGCTCTGAAAGTGTGCATCTGTGACCAAAATGTGATTTCCAGTGGACAGTAGCAGACTCCAAAATGAGACGCAGATTTAGAGTTCCACATGATGGGGTTATTCATTAGCAAATAATATAAATAGTATGAGCATAAACATTAGGTGAGCAGGTTACATTGTAACCCCGTGTCCTAACAAATCGCTACATGACCAGATTTGCAGTGATAAGCAATTTGGCTGTTTGCACCAGACGAAAGCACAGAATAGTGCACTTAGGCCAAATCCCAATTCTATTTTTGTACCCCTACCCATTGACGCTTAAAACAGCGTATGAAGGGGAAGGGCTTCAAAATGTACCCCTAAGAAATGGGACAGCACTATAACACCTGCACACGTCATCATATGTCATCGCTATCTCTTGCTTCACATGAGATCAGACGATCACGACTGCTGTAGTTTTTCCAGTTGGGTTATTTTTGAGCATTTATCTTTAGGAAATCACTGAAGGCGTATATCATAACTGTCTGGTTTAGCTCAGCTACCAAATCTGAGCTTCGAAGACTACGTCGAATAGTTGGGACTGCTGAGCGAATCATTGGTACAACCCTCCCTACTCTCCAAGAACTGTTCTTATCCAGAGCGAGCAGATGGGCTGCCAACATCACTCTGGACCCCCACACCCAGCACACTGCTTCTTTGAACTGTTACCTTCTGGTCGACGCTACAGAGCACTGCGCACCAGAACAGCCCGACACAGAAACAGTTTCCTCCCCCAGGCAATCCATCTCATGAACACTTGATGATAATAATCGTGAAACCCACATCACTACTTGCAATACACTTTTTACACACACATACACTTATTTAACAACACACTTTACATGCCAATTTGCACATAACAGCTGCACATATAATGTTGTATATAGTAATACACCTGTACATACACTTGTCCATTTGTATATTTGCATTTAACACTTACTTCTATTTTTTGAATATATTTATTATCTGTGTTTTGTCCTGTCTCTGTAATTCTGCTGCACTGTAGAAGCTCTGTCACCAAAACAAATTCCTCGTAAGTGTGAACATACCAGGCAATAGAGCTCTTTCTTATTCTGATATCATGTTAGATGTGAGAAATAGAAGTTGTTTCTAATATATGAATTTGAGGTGTTGGTTAGGACAAGGCTCCTTTTAATATGGAAATTATTCCTTCTATCAGGTGCCGTTGCTTTTGTTTAAAACACAGTTTAAATCACTCGCTCCTGTCCTCAATCTGGCAACCCGCGCTTGTTTTTGTTTTGATCCAGGAGTGCAATACCTAGTTCAACCACCGGGTGTCAAATTTTCATACTGCACCTTTAAACCAAATACATACTATAACAACCACCCACCAACACTTTAGAAAACATACATTGAAGGTAACAAATGCCACAGAACTTAAAGAGCCCATATTATGGATTTTTGAAAATGACCTTCCATGCAGTGTGTTACACGGCTCTAAGTAAAGTGAAATGTCCAGCTAAGGCTTAAATCTGAAAGTGCAAAGTGTTTAAAACGATTGATTCAAATATAAAAGAGTCGACTCATTGTTGTTTAAATGAATCGTTATTAGAACGAGTCTTTAGCCGTTTCGGCTTGACGTCAACGCGAAACATAATAGTTGCGCGCGCAGACCCAGGAAAATTTAACTCCCCGGCCCCGCCCACAGACAGGAAGAAAAAGTGGAAGACAACAAGCACTGTATTGCAGTAAGTGTTGTAGCATAACCGGCTAGAATAACCGCATAACCAGCGGGACAGCAGTGACGTGTGATCTGAGTAATATCTAAGTAAATCTTTATACTGTTTGATGGCAGTATAAAGATTTAGAGAGAAGTTATTGACAGCTTTGGTAGGATTGGTTTTCGCGTTTTGCTCTTTGTAAACAGTCCCTAAGGATCTGTCTCTGCCGCCTGCAGACAGAGTTTAATATAATGCGTCCAGCGCGTAGGCAAAGCTCATTTTTAGGAAAATAAGGTTGTAGGTGATTGTATACATTGCAACGGTTGAAAAGAGGTGCTATTTGTGTAGGAACAATGTTTCGGTCATGAGTTATTGATCCAGAAAACACGACTGCTGCTAACTTTACTGAACTTATCGGCATTCCGGTTAAATCATGTCCCGTAGACGCTGTGCTCTGAAGTGCGAGGGAAAAGCTGTGTTATTTTCCCTACCTGGAAACCTCTTTTCCCTACCTGGAGTGGTTGAGGTTTTTTTCGTAAAATACCTGAGAATTACATCCCCAACACGGTGCTGTGTTCACGTCATCTCTCTGAAGAGAGCTACACCGATCTACCAGCTTACGACGTGGGATTTGTTGCTTGGTTGTTGTTAAAGGATGGATCAATACCCAGTTTATTTGGACCTGCGTGTTCTTCCAGTCGTGTTGACTGTAACAAGGTAAATTTGGATGTAGTTGTCTGTATTGTGTTTGCTCTGTGCAGCATGTAGCGGTAGCCATTTAGCTTACTGACGAATGAAACTATTTGTTGGCTTACAATAGTCCATGAAGTGTTAATTATTACTGAATATTTGTTTTTATGATGAATAATATAGCAATATGCTGTTGTACAACTGCAGTGATTTGTTTTCAATATGTTCTGGCATTGGGCTGCTGTCACGTAAAGGACGTGACGTGGTGGCGTGACGTGGTAGCGTGACGGAAAGGAGGTGCTTGGGGAAAAAGACTCGCTCAGACGATTCATATGGGAGTCGGTGGGAAAATGAGGTAAAAATAAATAGATATTACAAGACATTGAAAGTGTTTTTTAACCTTGCATACATATCATCCTGTTGTTTGGGACTTCAAAAAGTGAAATTTAACCGTTCTCAACCCAACATATGGGCTCTTTAAATTGCTCATTTCTGAGCTTTTAAAAAACAATTCTGAATGGCGCAAATGACCGTAAATCTCTCGCTAAACATGTTTTTTACTGTAACAGAAGACAGAGCGTTCCTCAAGATCCCACATTAGCCCGAGTCAGGCCTGTTTGGTCTGCTATCACTCATGCAAACCTGCAGGCTTAGACTGCGTCTGGATGTCATAACCTCTAATCAGCCTTGCCAAAACCTCAGAACAGATCTTCAGAAACGTGGCCTGCGTCTCCTGAGCGGCGTTCGGCTCACGATCCTCCATCATTCACCTCGCGCTCCTGTCCACACACACCAATTAGACGCTATTACTGCCCCACATGTCACGTCTATGCAGACAGATGATATGAAAAGCATCTCAAGGGCACTTAAATTAAGTGCGCACCGACCTCTGATTTTCATTCTTTGGACGTAGTATTGATTTGAGCCTTGAGTTTCCTGTGCTGCTTCTCATCATGACCTCCTGATTTACTGTCGTGCGTTTCGAGAGTTGACATCGCAAGCATCCGCGCAGCAGGTCAGACAGTCAGATGGTTTTACGCAAGATCAAGGAAACAGCCAGAAGTACAACACTACAGAAAGGAATTTTGGTCTTGTTTTGTGGTTACAAATATGTAAACTAGAGCCTATTGGAAAAATCTGACTGTGCGAAATGTTGTTTTTCTTCCATATACAGTTGAGGTTAGAGTTATTAGTCCTCCTGAAGTATTAGCAAATATAGTATTAGCAAATTATTTCTTAAGGGAGCTAATAATATTGACCTGAAAACAGTTCTAGCCGAAATTAAACAAATAAGACTTTCTCCAGAAGATAATGATAATGATATCTTGAAGCCAATAGCTAGACTGTACAATAGGGCCTATATGATCCACAACAGACTTTCTGGATGGACACTGCTTTGCTCTATCACTCTCTAAGGCCCCGTTTACACTAGTGCGTTTTAGTTTTAAACGATCATGAAAACGATCCGCGTCCACACTAGCGTTTCACCCAGCGTTTCTGAACAGATCTCCGTACACATTACTCCACCAGAAACGTATATCACGTGACCATTCGCGCACTCTGGGCATGCGTGTTCAAGTATAAACAGGAAGCATGCGTCTCGCTCGGCATTTGGTTATTGTTAGTCAACAAACGCTGGTTGAACAATGAACGCGATGGTAAAGAAAGCAAGAGAGGTCTTTTTGTGGAGAGACGACGAGGTCGAGTTGTTACTTAAAGTAACAAATGATTATAAAACATCCATGGCTACCAAAAATACAGTGTTTACAGTGAAGGCTGGTCTGCCGTCTTCCAGTGGCGTTATAGTCGTGTGCGCTTGACGAATAAGGGAAGGATACACAATGACCCAAAAGCCCCAATCACATAGCCAATCTCAGCAGCCACGCCTCCGTTTTCAAAGGTCTCCGTTTTCCCATATCCACACTGAGACGGAGCAGCAGCGTTTTAGAATGAAAATGGCCTCTTTAGCGTTTCCAAAACGTTCCGTTTTCTTGGCTCGAAAACTCCGGCCTAGTGTGGATGGATGGCGTAACCGTAGCAAAACTTATGCGTTTTAAAATGAAAACACACTAGTGTAAACAGGACCTAATGCTTTATCATTTCAAAATTACATTATGAACACAGGGATCAAACTGTACTATCAAATTTTAAATAGTGCTACCTCAGCAGCTCTTTGTGCTTTGGTACCAAAACTTAACACAAGGACTGATCGTTCCACCAGATCTGCAACAAATGGATGTTTGCTATTACCGGCTTTTAAAAACTGTTATGGCCAGAGATCTTTCTTTTGTGTTCACAAAAGCCTGGAATGAGATCCCACAACAGCTAAAAACAATAACAACTTTAGGACTTTTTTGAAAAATCACATGCTCGTCATCTGATGGTCAAATATTGCTGTAGCCACTGAGGTAGTAGCCTGCTTCTTTCTATTTTGTATGTGTGGTAATTTTTTGTACTGTTCTCATGTGTTGATGGATGAGATGGTCAGTGCGTCTGTATGTTTTTATGTTCTGCAGAGCAGGAACCTGCTGAAAAACAGCATTCATGCTGGGTCAGGCCTGATTATCTTTTAATCTTTTCCTGTTTAAAAAATTTGAAATAAATAATTACATTATAAAATTGTATCAGGAATACTGTGAGAAATTCTTTGCTCTGTTAAACATCATTTGGGAATTATTTAAAAAAGAAAAAATAATTGAATTATTGATTAATTAATTGAATAATTGAATAATTTTGACTTCCAAGTCTACTGTAGGCAGTGTTGGGCAATAACGTGTTACTAGCAATGCGTTAATGTAACTAAGTACAGTAACTAATACTATAACGCGTCAAGCTGGGGTCAAACAAGAAGTCAACAAAAGAATGCAATTGCAAGTGTATTTTATTTGCGAAGCAATCGCAAAAGTGCCGGTCAAAAACAAAGCAGAGTTCAAACAGCAACAAACGCTGCCGGAATGAGAACTGGAAAGTCTCCGTTGGATATCGCAGTACAGGAAAAGTTTGACGCAAAAAGCCACCGAGAGACGTGACGGAGACTCATGCTGCGTCTCAATTCGCATACTATTCATCCTAAATAGTATGTGAAAATAGAATTAGTATGTCCCAGATCGTAGTATGTTGAAAAGAGTATGCCAAAAATTCCCAGATGGTTTACTATGTCCGGTCAAAGTGTTAAGTGTAGAGGCGTCTATACTCTAACTGCTGATATTGCCCACAGCGCATTGCGCATTGGACGGGAATTTAATTAGAACTACAAAACCAGATGAAAAGTGCAAACAAACTACAAACATGATGGACGCACGAGACCAACCGTCAAGTAGAGAGGCTTCGGTAAAGATGTTTGTATGACTGTTAGTTAATATCTAGCCCACTGGAGAATATTTAAATGGCGTTGTCTGTGGTATATTTCATCTGCAACAACAATACTGAACTTATATAAAGACGTGTTTGGACATTAACGTCTGAATGTAGAATTTTCCAAAGACCTGAGGAGGTTTCTCTGCATGAAAGACTTGTAAATGGGGATTATCCTGCTGCTGCTTTTTCAATAAGGTAGGAAATTAAATACGACAGAAATGTGGATGATTGACAGGGCTCCTAAGCAACACAACGATCTGTTAACGAGGAAGTAGTATGTCCCAAAGCTTGTTACTCTTCTGTTACACACTCAAAAGTATATGCTTTTCCTTCACAAAAGAAGTACATACTTTTAGAGCGTAGTAGAAGTATGCGAATTGGGATGCAGCAACTGAGGGCAACATTAAAAAACAATACAAACTGACAATGAGGAAGGAAATTGCCGCCCTGAAATAGGTGCTGGAGCTGGCTGATAACATACTGAGGCGATGATGAGCATAACACGTGACCACAACAAACTGATGCACCACAACATACGCCCATGGAAAAACAACCTCAGATCACAACACAACACGCAATAAGGGACAAACAGAAGGTGCTCATTTACCGCAACCGTGACAGTTACGCATTACTTTTTAATATATTAACTGCGTTATCGTTACAATACAATGCGTTTGTCCATTAATTGGTAAGTTAATTAATTCTGTCTGCAGTCTAGCCTACATCCTCGTGTTGACAGCAGCAATGCATTGTGGGAGTGGTGGATGCCAACCAATTAAATTCAATTCAATTCACCTTTATTTGTATAGCGCTTGTACAATGTAGATTGTGTTAAAGCAGCTTCACACAGAAGGTTATAGTAAATTGAAACAGTGTCAGTCCAGTTATTAATGTTGGAGTTCAGTTCAGTGTGGTTTAATATTCACTACTTAGAGTCCAAACACTGAAGAGTAATCTAACCACCGCAAAGAAGATAAGTCATGTATGAGGCACCAGACTGGACAAAAGCCAAGCGAAGGCAGAGACTGAATGCATGCGAGGGACACCAAGCGTGCGCGTGAGAGAGACCATGAGGGTAATATAATGTGTATTTATATGCTGCATTTATTGTATATGGCCATACACCCAAACCACTTCACAATCATGAGGGGGGTCTCTCCACACCACCACCAGTGTGCGGCATCCACTTGGATGATGCGACGGCAGCCACAGGACAACGGCGCCAGTGCTTCACCACACACCAGCTATAGATGGAGAGGAGAGACAGTGATAGAGCCAATTCGGTTGATGGGGATCATTTTGAGGCCATGATGGTTGAGGGCCGAAAGGGAATTTGGCCAGGACACCAGGATTACACCCCTACTCTTTACGAGACCACAGTATAAGGTCTAATGTTTATGTAAAGTTTATAGATATTTGTTCAAATAATTTTCCATGACCATTTTCTAAAACTTTGTTTTTTTTTGTATTTCCAAAACTTTTTCAGACCTGGAAAATGCCATGTCAAATTCCATGACTTCTCAAGATTTTCCATGACCGTATGAACCCTGAATCGAGGACTTATACTGATTTCAATTTTAAGTCTGATAGAGGGGGAGAAGCTAAACCATGCATAATCTTCTAAGCTACACTACTGTTTTTAAACCTAATGATGTATAAAAAATGATGAGGTAAATATTGATGAGGTAAATATGCAATCTACCTGCTTACGCTGCAGACACAAATGCACACATATGATTTATATTGAATTTATTTCCACAGATGAATGAAGCCTGAAATTGATCTAAAACTATGTGATTTTTTTAGCCTGCTTGCACATACGTGGGCCATCTCTGATCGGTGCCACATGGGAGGGAAAAAAAAGGCATTCTGTCACTTGAACCATGTGGTGTATAATGTGGACTTTGAGAAGCGAGAGGATTGTGACTAAGTTAAACACCTCTTATTGGCCGATGTGTTCAAGAAATCAATCAATGGACTCATACCAATGATTGACATCATTAGCGTTTGGCTGTACAACAGTATCAGATAGCTAATAATGTTACACAGTGTTCCCATTCACAGCTTCCTTCCATTTAGACAGAAATGCTTTGAACGTCAGATGATATTTTGTCTTTTGTACACTGCTGTCGTTTATGGACGAACTTCTCAGGATTTGTGCTGAACTGTGAGTTTGCAGATGGTTTGTATTTAAGCGCATTAAGAACACAACATTAACCCTTTATCAGGGTGAGTAGCGAAGTCAGGATAACCTGCGAACTAACCCTCATAGATCGCTGGAGAACATTCATTCATTCATTTTCTTGTCAGCTTATTCCCTTTATTAATCCCGGGGCGCCACAGTGGAATGAACCACCAACTTATCCAGCATTTGTTTTACACAGCGGACACCTTTCCAGCCACAACCCATCTCTGGGAAACTCATACATTCTCATTCACACACATACACTACGGACAATTTAGATTACCCAATTCACCTATACCACATATCTTTGGACTTGTGGGGGAAACCGGAGCACCCGGAGAAAACCCACGCCAACACGGAGAGAACATGCAAACTCCACACAGAAATGCCAACTGACCCAGCCAAGGCTCGAACCTTCTTGCTGTGAGGCGACAGCACTACCTACTGCACCACCGTGTCGCCTCGCTGGAGAACATTCAATACAATTCCACCACCATGTGAACTACAACTCCCTTCAGACACCACGCACACACACCTGTCCCAGTTCTCCATTCATTACACACACACAGCTGGGAGCTACTCAAGACTTACATTACTACATTTACATCAAGATTATATGGACTATATAAACAGCACGCACACTCACAGATATCTGGTTTGGTTTATACCCTGTAATTTTTGAAGGGTTTCATTGTCTTGCCTTGCCCTGTTTTCTGACCCTCGCCTTGTTAATTGTTTTATGTTGTTTGCCGCCTGAACTCATCTCTTTGCCTGTGACCCCGAGTACTCTTTTGGATAACCTGCTTTGCCCCTGTGTTGACCTTTGCCTGCCTGACCATTCTCTGCTAAATATAGTAGTGCATGTGGATCCTCAACTCCGTTGTCAGTGTCCTAAAGTTACAGCTATCTTCATTGAAATTAATTACAATCAAATTTTTATTAAATCATAAAAGTTTCTACAAATCTCGTAATGACCCCCAGCAACCCTCCAGTATTTTTCCAATGAGTATTTCAGTAGCTATCGTTTCCATCCACATATTTCTATGCCTAATTTTTGGGAATTGTCATAGGCAATAGACACCATGTGCTTCAGACCAAAGAAGAAAATAATCGTCTAGACCAGGGGTACCCAAACTTTTTCGTATGAAGGGCCAAAAACCAAACTTAACTAAGGGCTGTGGGCCGAAGGTACATAAAGTTTCCATAAGTAATCTCCTAATTTATTTCCTAATATTTTTAAATAACTAGAAAGCATTGTTTTAAATTATATTAACGAATGCAGTATATGTACTAAGCTGCATCTGCCTTTGCATTGATTTGCTCACTGATGTCTTGTGCATTGTCTGATATCCCTCGAGTGACATTAGTTATGTTTTTTTTTTTTTAAATCTGATGAATATACAAAACTAGAGAAATTACAAAACAAACAAAAAAACAAAAAATTACATTACATTCGAAATGACAATAATTTTCAAAGATATTCGCCCTGACCACCAACGCATGATTCTCCCTCTCTTCTCAAATGGAATGGTGGGCCAAATTAAGGGTTAGAATAGGCCAACTTTGGCCCGTGGGCCCTGGTTTGGGCATCTCTGGTCTAGACTGTTACCAGCAACAAGTCCAAAAGCCAGGGTCTGTTTTGATATGGGGTTGTGTCAGTGTTATTGGAAAAGGTAACTTGCGATGGCACAATTAACGCTGAAAACTACATCGAGTTATTCTGTATGCTGCAATATGCACAATATGCTGCGTTCTTTTCCAGCGACGCCCATGGATATTTCAACAAGACAATGCAAAACCACATTCTGCACATATTACAAAGTCCTGGCTGCGGAGGTAGAGGGTACAGGTACTTGACTGGCCCGACCTGGTCCCGACCTGTCTCCAATAGAGAATGTAGCATCCGGTCACGCACCAGCCGACTGAAGGAAAGCTTCTTCCCACAAACTATCAGGCTGATGAACACTTAACACACCTCACACAAACTCTTTTCATACCACACACTGCATACCATCAAGATGTCGCATGCACTGCACTTTAACCAACCCATACTAAAACAATACTGTCTACAACGACGTGTACACCTATTCATTGTCTTCTACGTACTGCTGTCAACATTGCCAATTGTACATTGTTTTGTTTATTTTTGGGAGTATGTTGTCTTTGCACTGTCTGTATTTTGCACTGTCTGGAGCCAGCACCTAAGCTTTTCACTCATCACAGAATACATGCTGCTGATGATGTGACAATAAAAGTGATTTGATTTGATTGATTTGATGTGTGGTGCATTTTAAAGTGCAAAATGAAACAATGAAGATCACGTACGGTTGCCCACCTTAAGACTTAAAATTACTAAAATTACACCTGAAAACCTTCATCAATTGGTGTCTTCAGTCTCTGAACATATTTTTATTGCCATACTGAAAGGTTTTTTTCCTAAGCATCTGTGGCTGTGATGCACGAAATTTCTATTTTAGAAATGCTTTCTATTTTCTGCGACGTCACGGCAGAACAACAGCATAAACAACAATGACAATTATAACCTCAGGTACTGATTATGAGCTTTATTCAGAGTTAAATGCTACCAATGTGAGTTTTAACATCATTTTACATCAAATTTATTGCCATACTGAAAGGTTTTCTGTTTTTTGTGAAGAGGAATGGCAACATTCAAATGCTTTACTGTTTTTTTTTTTTGTTTGTTTTTTCAATTCACCTTTATTTGTATAGCGCTTTTACATTGTGCCAAAGCAGCTTCACATTGAAGGTTATAGTAAATTTGAAACAGTGTCAGTCTAGTTTTTAGTGTTGGAGTTCAGTTCAGTTCAGTGTGGTTTAATATTCACTACTGAGAGTTCAAACACTGAAGAGAAAATCCATCGATGCGCAGCTCTACCAGTCCTGAACCATGCAAGCCAGTGGTGAGGAAAAAAAAAAACTTCACCAATTGGCGAAAGTAAAGAATTAAAAAAAAAAAAAACAGGTTCAGTTGGGCATGACCATTTCTCCTATGGCCAGACGTCTTGAGCAGAGCTGCAGTCTAGGCGCCTGAGGCTGGAGAACTCGAGGCTTGTCTGTCCTTAGAGATGCCCAGGATACAGCGTGGTCCAGGATTATGGAACCTTGAGATCGTCTCGTCGCGGGTCTTGGATCACATCCGTGGCGCTTTATAGTCTCTGGGGGCCTCAAGATGAGTATCCCCAGGTGAAAATAGAGAATAAAAAGAATAATTAGCGTAGCTGCGGTTCATAGGGTGTATAAACGAGATGCGTGGAGCACATTCCTGCATCATACCGCTCTGTTCCAACTTGTTTTTAAAATGTGTTGCATGAACCAAAATTGGAATATGTGTTTAGTTTGAGGAAAAAAACACAATAAAAAACAATATAAATTATGAGAAACACATTAAATAATGTGCTGTTGTATTGTCTGCAATGAAACACAAGTCAAAGTAAACTTAGAAATCACTACTTTCTTTCTTTTTTTTTTTTTTGTGGTTTCCATACTGTCCCAACTTTTTCTGATCTGGGATTGTATAATAACCCTTGTTTTATTAACATTGAAAAAAATCATTCTTACAATGTGCTGGAAAACCAGGCCAAAATATTGAGTGAGAAAATAATTGTAATATGGCACACACCACTACTGAGCACTTATGGACTTCCAGAAAACGTTTTGTGGACTTCAGGGTCCGGGTGTGAGTCTCGCTTAGGGTATATCACAGGGTTTGAACTTAGACCTTCATCCCACATTAACAATTGTTGTAGGAACGGCACTCGGTCCCAGTTTAAAGCTTTGGGCTTCTAATGAGGTGTTTGTAAATTCTCCACGGTGCCTTTGGTTTGTGTGAAAATTCGGACAGGTCGGCCTTCCCATGCTGTCAGCCTCATGTGCAGCTCAGATGTTTGAAGTGAGCCATCGCAAGGAAATTCCTAAGCGCACATAATTCTGTAAAAATCTGGCAGACCGCAAATGTGGCATCCCGTATAGTTGGGAATCAGATGTAAATCTTTAAAACTTGGGGTGGAGCTTCAAATGATTCGGAGAAACATCTTTCGGGGAGGAGGTATCTTAGGGGACATGTTTCTCATTTCTAGAAAATGCTGATTCTTTTTTGTTGTTGTTGTTTTGAAGTAAATGCTTGAAGCAAGTCCTTGACAATTATGCAGTAAAGTACAATTAGAGGAAGCAAACCATCTTTAATTGCTTATTTTGCTGGGATGTACTTTGCTACTGCTGTGCTGAACAAAGAAGTTCTCAATTACCTTCATTAAGCTAATTGGTAGCGATGCAAATATGTTTGCAAAACAATAAAAGTTAAAAACGAGATGTTGGTCGTCTTTTATGAGCATGATTCATTGCTTAATTCCACATGGACACATCTGATACCATTTGTGTAAGGCTGCTATGTAGAGCTTCAGGATGTTCGCGAATCGTTTGTTTGGATACATATTTCTTGAGATTATATTATTTCGAAAACATTTAGAAATGTAGGTGTTTCTCTGGATCTGACCTCTGAACCCATATTTGTTTACACTTTACTAGGGGTCAGTTTTCATTCAAGTATTTTTTTATTCATAATAATAAAAATCGCAAAGAAGAAGTAATTTAAAAAATGTGGACTTTTACTTTTCCTTAAGCACATTTTTAGTGCAGAATCGGTACTTTTACTCCACTACTTGGAAGCTTTGAAAGTGTCTAAGAAGATGACCAAATCTTTACACGCATTGACCCAGAGACTGTTAGGTCTCGTTCGTGGCCACAAGCCTGTGAATATGTTCTTGTTAAAAAATAAATAAATAAATAAAAAAAGTGAAAAGAAAGTAAGCCTCGATGTGGTTTTTCAGCTTTTTAGCTGATGCTGATACACTTATGTTAATTGAAAAATATATCTAAATGCTAAATATAAGAATGTTTAGTGCATTTGCCTGCGTCTTTGTAACTATTTTCAGGAGCCACCAAACTAGATAAGAGGTCACGGAGACCTCGAGTGAAACTGAAGGGCTGAGGACTGTAAACAACTGTTTCTATTGTTATTTCTATGAGTTAATACTATCTAAAATATCTAAAGTGACTTCACTATTTTTACAGTTAATTCTATTAAAGTGATTCTACATTTTATTCAAGATAGAAGAAACAACCTTGGGTTTTCGTAACAGATTGTCTCTTGCGTGTGTATATGCATCCCATGGGTCAGTTCCACAGGCCTGAGACCAGCTCTTAATTGTCTACGGGCGACCTGACCCAAGCCTCCTGTCGCCATATCTTCCGCAAACACCAAATCCATTTTCATTGCTACGCAGATGACACCCTGCTCTACCTATCCATCAAACCCCACCTCAAACTCCCACCTTCATCCCTTACTAACTGCTTTTCAGACATCAAATCCTGGTTTACCTCAAACTTCCTGAAATTAAACCGCAATAGAACCGAACTTCTACTCATAGGTACACGATCCACTTTAAACAAAACACATAAGTTTTCTATTCCCACAGATGATTCTGTCATCACCCCCTCCATTCAGGTCAAGAGTCTGGGGGTCATCTTCGACAGCACCCTTTCATTTACTGCACATGTTAATAATGTCACCCGGTCTGCTTATTTCCACCTTCGCAATATAAATCGTTTATGTCCTTCCCTCACACCTCAATCAACTGCCATTCTTGTTCATCGTTTAGTCACATCCCATTTAGGCCCAATCCCAATTCTACCCCTTAGCCCTTCCCCTTACCCCTACCCCTCGTTTTGCGCGTTCAAATCAAGGGGTAGGGGTGTCCCAATTCTCTTTAGCTTGAAGGTGTAGGGCTAAGGGCAAGGGGTATACACCCCTTCGAACGAAGATTTTTCAGGACCACACTTAAAACGGAGGGGTAAGAAATTTTCCAAGAATCCACCTGCCACAACGGCAGGATAGGTAAACCTGGAAGTAAGGAGATCCACAAATTAGTATTTTTTTGTCATTATTACGAATTTATGACAAACAAACATATGTTTTAATATATTCATAACCGTGTTCGTCTTTTACCGTCATGCTTTTTGAAAAAAACGCTAAATTTCGCGATCTATAATTCATAATCATAAAGCCAGTACAGCGGTCCCACAACATTCTGACACACGATGACACTGGAATACCCTGTCAGTAATGTCTAGTGGCTGGGAATGAGCTTTTTACCGTGTCTGCTATAATGTTAATGTTGTTTTCGTGTGTTTACAGAGATAAATATGGCCACTGTGTAAATACACAGTACAGTTACGATCTTATTGCCACATTACACGTTATGATAACATAATATACGCTTTCAGTGATTTCCTGAAGATAAACACCAAAGAATAACACAACTGGAGTAACTCCAGTAGTCGTGATCGTCTGATCTCATATGAAGCAAGAGATCGCGATGACATATGATGACGTGTGCAGGTGTTGAAGTGCTGTCCCAATTCGTAGGGGTAAGTTTTGAAGCCCTTCCCCTTAACCCTCGGTTGTAAGGGCCAAGGGGAAAGGGAAGGGCCAAGGGGTAGAGGTACAAAAATAGAATTGGGATTGGGCCTGTAATTCACTTCTGTTTGGTCTCCCTAATAAAACACTTCATAAATTCCAATTGGTACAAAACTCTGCAGCCCGTATTATCACAAAAACCCCCTCTATCAGTCACATCACACTCATTCTGCAACAGCTTCACTGGCTCCCCGTCCTTTTCAGGATTAATAATAAAATACTTCTTCTCACTTTTAAAGCCATTCACAATCTTGCTCTGCCATACCTCACTAGTCTAGTTCATATCGCCACACCTTCTCCAACACTCAGGTCTCCTTCTTCCATTCACCTCACTGTTCCCCCGTCCGCCTTGTCACCATGGGGAGCAGATCCTTCAGCCACTCTGCTCCTCAGCTTTGGAATTCACTTCCCCCTGATCTCCGTAGTTTAGACTCTCTTTCACAATTTAAAACCAAACTCAAAGCACATCTGTTTAAAGCAGCCTACTCTCTTTAGCCAAACTGCATTTTTTTTTTAAAGTTTGTATTTTATTCTTTTGACATTTATATTGTGTTTTTATTTGAACTGACTGTTCTTAATGTCTTGTCCGGTGACCTTGAGTGTCATTATTATTATCCCTATCTGGACTCTGCATTGACGTACATATTTAAAATTGTCTGTCTTTGCCATGACCAATCGTAACAGTATGATCTGATAGGCTAGCTCAGTGGTTCTCAAACTTTTTTCACCAAGTACCACCTCGGAAAAAAATTGTCTCTCCAAGTACCACCATAATGACCAGTATGGAAATACAGTA
>CAIGQQ010037999.1:1473768-1484095 GCA_903798035.1 Danio albolineatus | reverse complement strand
AATTAATGATCAACTGAAATGTTGCGTTATTAAATAAATTAGCTACATCCGTATCTCAGCTGTGTCCGTCATGTTTTTGGGTCCTCTTGAAACATTTCCGTTGTGTATTCACCATCTTGCATGTGTTTTGAATAACTTGCTGTGCATTTTCTTCCGTTGTGTTTTGACCAATTTGCTGTGCATTTCTTGTGTGGTTTGTGTTTTGACCAATTTGCTGCGTGTTTCTTCCGTTGTCTGTGTTGTGAGAATTTGTAACAGGTGTGCTGTCAAATTGATGAAGATAGTTTCTTAATTTGCTGGTGTTTTCTGTTATTGCGTGTGCTTTCTTAAATTGCAGCGCGTTAACCTTTCTCGGCCACCGTACAATAAGCTTCATTTGACTCATGCACTGTGTACATGTATAATATGATAATACGGCTGAAGTAACTCAGTCTGGAATGGGCTAGTTGCACATGATGGCGCCAGTGAGCTTCTGAGACGCAAGTGTTTGCGTGTTCACTTCCGGTCGCATAGAACTATGAAGGAATTTTAGCATTTTTGTCACCAAAAATAAGCACGTTTAAAATAATATTGTATAATAATAAAGTTTTAATAATAATATTAAAACAAAGTAGTTTATCAGCGACAGGAGAAGACATCCTCACTACTCTGCTGCATACCTCAGTGCACTGAATTGCTTTCATTTTTTCCCTGTCATGCTACTCACTGCGCTTCCGTGACACCCCAAAATACTGAAACTACTTTTTTATTTGAATTTTTTCTGGACCTTTAAGCCATCTCCGTCTCAGGGGACAAACAGAATTTAAGTTCAGTATTGTTGTTGCAGAGGAAATATAACAGACAACGCGATTAAAGTATTTTCCAGTGGGCTAGATATTAATTTACAGTCATACAAACATTTCTACCGAAGCCTCTCTACTTGACGGTTGGTCTCGCGCGTCCATCATGTTTGTAGTTTTTTATTTTATTATTATTTTTTTTTGACAGTATTTACACAGCAGAGGCAAAGCGTGTGCTTATAGAGGCGTAACACTGCCATTATGTTAACTGACCAATCAGAGCCTCCTGAGGGCAGGCTTTCGAAGAAACTAGGAAATATGACAGTCATTTTCATCTTAGCTGAGTAGCTGTATATAATCAAAGTAAGATACATGAAAAAAAAATAACAACGTGATTTTCTACAAATGAAGCATGAGCACACATTGCTCTGCACCCCATAAACACAATCAAGGCTTAAAAAATACACGGTGGACCACCCCTTTAAAGAAATCCTGTCTTAAAAGCAGCAGGTTTACTGGAAGCGCTTGAGCTGTCTTATTCAAAATTAAAGTCCCCATGGATATGCTGATTAATATTTCATTAGACAACAACAAAAAAGTAATAATATCAAACATTAATAACATTTATTACAGCTGGTTATAATAACAATGATGATGATGAATGTAAGAATCATATTAAAGAATCAGAGTTGACATTTACAGTTACGTTTCAGTAGTGCGAATGACCGTGAATTACTCTCTCCATCATTATTCAGATAAAATCTGCATGAAAAATGAATGCATTAAAAAAATACATCTAAAAAGCACAATTTATTTAATCATAAGTTAATTAATTATTAGTTATGAAGTAATATACTTTTAAGATATAATTAAGATCATTAACAAAATGACTCTGTCTAAACTCTTACTAAAATCAATCATAGCTGCGCTGAATTAAATGAGTAAATTAAGCATCATTTACACAGGATCTTTCACATTTACAGCATCTATTGGTTAGAAATGAGCAGACTTTTGCTTGCTTTATAATGTTATTGATTACATTAATAGTATTTAAGTGAAACACTGATTAGTTGTGGATGTACAGGAGGAGGATGAGTGTTATGGTCAAACTCAAAGGCAGAAGTGGATGATGGTTGATGGACTGTGTACCGTCAGTGCTGAACCCATGAGTCCCACACAGAGAACAATCTGAGCCGCAGAACGAGCACACAGACATGTCCCGTCTCCTCTCAGACGTGTAGGAGCGCACCGTCCTACGGCCTGCAGAAGAGGATGAACAACAACACTGAAACACCTGCAGGACAGGCCTGAGTCTCACAAAGAGTGAGGGTCAATTCACAAACAAATGATCAGATGACATTCATTCATTCTTGAACGATGACTTTACTCATATTACTGAATTACTTTACTTAATTACTTTACTTACTTTACACAACTTAATTACTTACTTAACAACTTCATTTACTTTACATACTTAACTACTTATATAACCTTCTTTACTTAATAACTTACTTAACTTACTTAACTTATTTAACTTACTTTACATACTTAACTTGCTTTACTTAACTTTATTTCACTGACATTACTTAAATTACTACTTTTACTACTTAACTTTTACTATTTAACTTACTTGATATACTTTACTTAAATTGCTTTACATACTTGCTTAACTTACTAGTATTACCTACCTTAACTTACTTTATATTACCTTATTACTTTACTTAATTTACTTTACATACTTAACTTACTTTACCTATATAACATACTTAATTAACTTCATATACTTACTATACTGATCTTACTTTAATTACTCAATTAATTTTCTTAACTTTAATTTACATAATTAACGTACATTATTTACTTAGTTTACTCAAGTTACTTTTTTCTTTACTTTTGTAACTTTATTTACTTTACTTAAATTACTTTACTAAAATTACTTACCTACATTTACTTAACTTACTTTACATAACTTAATTATTTTACTTAACTACTTTACTTAATTTACTTTACTTAATTACTAAACTTTACTTACTTTATATACATTACCTACTATACATATCTTACTTTAACTACTTTACTCAATTAATTTCCATATTTAATTTACTTCACTTAACTTACTTAACTTTATTTACTTAACTTAGTTTACTTAACTCAACTTACTTTTCTTACTTAACTTACTTTACATACTTTACTTCACTTAAGAACTTACTTAATTTACTTATTTAGCTTACTTTACATACTTAACTTGCTTTACTTTCTTAACTTTACTTAACTGACATTACTTACTTAAATTACTACTTTTACTACTTAACTTACTTGACATACTTTACTTAAATAAATTACTTTACATATTTAAGAGTTCACACTTAGATAATGCTCGACTATGATAGCAGGTTTGGCATGCTGTCCCGGGAGAGAACCCTGAGCTCGAAGATAGATGAGCCCAAGGTTCCCGCCCGGTCAATGAGCATTAGGAGGGATACGAGATCAGGTGTTTCTCGAGTGCCCCCCTTGTACTATATCTAATATGTGGTTCTGATGTGTTAAGTGCTTGACTTGTTACAATTTGTTTATGTGCATGTTTTTAGATTGTGGGAGGAAACCGGAGAACCCGGGGAAAACCCACGCAAACACGGGGAGAACATGCAAACTCCACGCAGGGAGTGCCAGCTGGCTTGATAGAAACCTAAGCCTGTGGCCTCCTTACTGCGAGGCAGCGGCGCTACCCGCTGAGCCACCGTGTTGCCCGATCATGGAAAGACAGAGAAGTGGGGGATGGGTGAGGGGGGGTTTCCGGAATCGAGGATGTGGAATGAAGTTTAGGCAGGATATATATAGTAGGTTTAGGATGATCTGATTGGCTAGCTAATGATTAGCAATGGGAATCAGCTGAAGTCAATCATTTCACGTGCTCCTCTCGAAATTAGTTTGTGAAACTTCACCTTGCTTAACCTACTAATATTACCAACCTTAACTTACTTTACATTACTTAATTACTTTACTTAACTATTTTACTTAATTTACTTTACATACTTTGCCTACATAAAGTACTTTACTTAATTAACTTACTTCATATTTTTACTATACTTATCTTACTTTAATTACTTTACTCAATATACTTAAATTTAAATTTACTTTAATTTACACACTTAACTTACTTTATTTGCTTAGTTTACTCAAGGTATTTTTTTCTTTACTTAACTTACTTGACTTACTTTATTTACTTAACTTACTTTACATACTTTACTTAACTTACAGTACTTAACATACACTACGTTACTTAATTAAATATTCATACTTTACTTAAATTGCTTAACTTTACTTAACTGACATTACTTACTCAAATTACTTACCTTAATTAACCTACTTACATACCTAACTTACCTGACATACTTAAATTACTCTACATACTTGCTTTACTTAACTTACCTTCATAAAATTACTTATCTACCTGTTCTTAACTTATTTACAAAACCTAATTACTTCACATCACGACTTTACTTAATCTACTTTTCTTAATTACTTAACTTTACTTAATTAACTTACTTTATATACTTTACCTACAATACTTATCTTACTTTAATTACTTTACTCAATTAATTTACTTACATTTTATTTACTTTAACTTTCATTTACATAATTAACTTTATTTACTTTTTACTCAAATTACTTTAACTTACTTATTGCTTAATTAAATATCATACTTATCTTGCTTTACATACTTAACTTTACTTAACTGATAGTATTTACTTAGATTATTTAACTTACTTTACCTACCTTACTTGACATACTTTACTTAATTAAATTACTTTAAATACTTGCTTTAGTTAACTAACCTTCCTAAAATTACTTACCTACTTAACTTACTTTACTTAAATGACTTACCTTACTTTACTAACTTGCTTTATTTACTTCACTTACCTAAGTACCTAACTTAATTACTTTATTATTATTAATTTATGTTTGTTTAATACCATATTAGCAGCATTGTACCCAATATATAAGTATTCAATATATAATGTACAATCATAATCATTCCTTAAATAATCATCCTCAAAACAACGTACAAAACAACAACACTGATAAAAAAGTCATATTAGATCCTTCAATTTGGTCAATAGTAAACATGTAAAATTCCTCCAGGAGACACATTAGTCAGCATTTCCCTTGAAAATAAAAAATAAAGTTCTCTAATATCATTTAAAAACATACATTCTATTAAAATATGTTCTATAGTCAAAATATTCTCCAAACAATGACATTGCTGAGGAACAAAAGGTGTTTGTGGTTGGCCGAACTGTTTTCTTATAATTTCTGCAGGTAGGTCTATATGCTTAACTTATTTTACTTACTTAATTCCTTTATTTATTAACATAAATTATTCACTTACTTTACAAATTTTACTAACTTACTTAAATTACTTACCAGCATTATAGTGTACATCAGAAAAGTATGTGAATGTCTATGCATCAGAGAGTTTGGAGTAAATGTTTAAAACGTCTTACGAGGCTCATAGTAGTCGTAGATCATGATCACTGCATCCTGGACACCGGCCACCTTAAAGTCCATTATGGTGGCTATTTCAATGCACTGTTCCACTGTGGTCACCTGTGATAAAGATGAGAGAAAAAAATGAGGAGACTGTATTGTATTGCACTTAGTATTTTTAGTAGCACTACAAAATAAGGTTCTACCTGTAAACACCGTTAACTGACAATAACAGCTCAAATAAAAGTTGCTCCTGTTAATATTTATAATATATATTAATATTGTATTTATAAATTACTTGTGTTATTATATTAGTAAATATAATAATTATATTACTATATATCAATAGTATCTTAATGTTATATTTATATATACATTTATTCTTTTTCCTTCGGCTTAGTCCCTGATTTATTAGTGTCTCCACAGTGTAATGAACCGCCATATCTATCTATCTATCTATCTATCTATCTATCTATCTATCTATCTATATATATATATATATATATATATACAAATATTGCTGCTGTTGGACAACATGATGTACTTTTGAGACTTTTGCATCTATGTGCCAACTTTAAATATTTCTAATTTCAGAGATTCAGCACGTTGGCATCCATCAGCCTGTCATACTAAGCAAAGCAAAGACTGTTGACATTCAGCCACAAAATGGCGACACATAAGCCCTTAGAGGAGAAAAACTCATCACTATAAAACAGGTGAGCGACATTCTAAGTTCTCTCTCTTTTGTATGTTGTAGTGCTGTATTTATACCATTGTCTGGTAGTGCTTGCTTTGCTTTGGCTTTTTCAAGGTTAATTATTGTGATCTCCTGATTGCAACAGAGAAATACTGGGAAATTTCTGTAGACTGATGGCATTTCATGCGGTTCAGCCTTATAATCTTAAAATGTGAGCAAAATCACCTGTTTTGTCATCACTTTAGACATTACGCTAGAGAATCATTCAAATACTAGCTCTAAAGTGTTGTGTGTGAAGTAGCAACGGTTTCTGCTGTTATGATGTCAGCTGCAGATGTGAATGAATGGAGGAAGAAAGTAGTTCCTTTTTAAGTGCTTTTTTTTTCAGACTCTCTGTTTGATTTTTCTTTTTTATATACACGATTATGCAGTCAAACTGTTATATAAACGCAATATCACATGAGTAGCTGTGCGATATGGCTGTATATCATCACTGGTGGGACACTAAGGCACTCGGCCTGCAGCCTAGTGCCAATGCACGCCTCCCACCAGCGCTGATATACAGCCATATCACAGTGCTACGAGTGTGATATTGCTCAAATATAAACTATATAACATTTATAAGAGTTATTAAGTGACTACATTTTCAAATATACTGTAGGATTGTCAGGGAGGGAATAAAGTGTCCCATGTTTGTTTAGTTCATACGTTATCATTTAACACAATAGGCTTGGCAACATCCAAATAGAGAAGAAAATTACAAAAGAGGTAAACAAAAAAAAGTACATTCCCAAATTTTGAGAGTTGACAGGGAATAACATTTATTGTTTTTATTATTATTATTATTGGGCTTCCAATCAGCTGATCCCAACACTGTCTCCACAGCTTTTTCAGAGAGCAAAAATAACAAACGGACACAACATTAAAGTTGCAACATGCAAATATATGTAAAGTTTTTAACATTGTGTTTACCATCATTTTATATGTACAGAGTATTTATATTTTAATAACCAAAATTACCCATATTCAGTGTATATTACAAGAGCATCTGTTATTATACTATGCGAAATTGTTAATCAATCACAGCAGTGACCGTTTACTTTCGAGTCTTTAAAGGGGGCCTATTATGCCCCATCTTATGTATGTAAGATGTAATCTCTGATATTCATAAAAAGTGTGAAGTGTCAGCTCAAAATACCACACAGATCAACTTTTATAACTCTTTTTAAATTTCTCATTATAGACTTTGATACTAATTGTGCCGTTTTGGTAACTGTCGCTTTAAATTTAAATGAGATTGTGCTCCCAGCCAGAGGGCGGAGCTACAAATGTCTATGCCTGAGTGAAGTTGTTACTAATGGGCGGGGCTTTCCCCCTCTGATGACACATATAAAGGGAGAAAATCAATCAAAGTGTTTCTGCAGACATTTTTTATCAACTGTGATTATAAAAAATTGAATTAATCAATTATTATCATTAGAGGCTGGTTAAATTCACACACAGTTTCCACACAACTGTGTTTAAACCCCTTATAAAAGTGATTTTTGCATAATAGGCCCCCTTTAAAGTCAAAATGGTGTTAAAATGTGACAGAAAATATTAACTGTTAATGCAATGGAAGACAAGACACAAATACAGAGCTATAAGAATATTCTTTGCAGTGTACTAAAATAGTGAATTTCTGAAGATAGTAAATAAGAGGATCTCACCTTGTCCAAGTAAAGTATAACTCGTCCTGAAAGCGTCTCTACTCTCCTGACTGTATTGTCAATCTGAACGCCTTCTTGAGCCAAACTGAAGCCTGTCAGTAAACCAACATCCAATATGGCCATACCTGTCTGATTCAGACCCTGCTCTCCCCTCAGCCTGAAACGAACAACAAAGATCACGCTTTAAACACACTTCAAGAAAGTTTTTAATCTTTACCATAAACATCAGTGTTTATATCTGAACTATAAACCGTTCTCCCAGTACTTCTGTGTTATTTGATTGTTTGTAACGAACTGAAAAAGTGTTAAAAACTGAATCTCTCTCAATCAAATGCAGATTTGAATGCAGCTCTTCGAAGGATTAATAAACATGGACATCATGATCATTTGTCATTCATGTTGCGCGGGTTTGAAATGAGATCATGATCTTTTAATGTGTAATCGTGCAGCTTTATACTGAATGCATTAATACAGGCTAAACAAACAGTGACAGAAAACACCTTTAATAACCTAAGAAAGCATTTAGGTCCCACCACAACTTTTTCTGTCATCATTATAGTATACAGGGAAGTCCTTGTAGTTTACTGTTGAAAGCCTAAATGCTTTCGCACACATGATTTGAATGGCGCGGGAGGCGATCTCTCTGCAATTGTTATAAACGTTGATTTAACCTACAAGTTAAAAAAAAAGTTATTAATCAGCAGGTCACGTGCGTTACGAACTGTTAGTTGTGATCCGTACAGACCATGGATCAACTGTAATCTGTTACACCCCTAATATATATAGCATATATAGATGTACAGTTGAAGTCAGAATTATTAGCCCCCGTTTATTTTTTTCCCCAATTTCTGTTTAAAGGAGAGAAGTTTTTCCAACACATTTCTAAACAGGATTGTTTTAATAACTCATTTCTAATCACTGATTTATTTTATCTTCGCCATGATGACAGTAAATAATATTTGACTTGATATTTTTTAAAACACTTCTATACAGCTTAAAGTGACATTTAAAAGCTTAACTAGGTTCATTAGTTAACTAGGCAGGGTTAGGGTAATTAAGCAAGTTATTGTATAATGATAGCTTGTTTTGTAGACTATCTGAAAAAAAATTGCTTAAAGGGGCTAATAATATTAATCTTAAAATGGTTTTTAAAAAAATTAAAACTGCTTTTATTCTATCTGAAATAAAACAAATAAGACTTTCTCCAGAAGAAAAAATATTATCAGACATACTGTGAAAAATTCCTTGCTCTGTTAAACATTTGGGAAATATTTTAAAAAAGAAGAAAAAAAATAATAAATCAAAGGGGGGCTAATAATTCTGACTTCAACTGTATAAACCGAAGCACCCAGAGGAAAACCCACGCACACACACGTGGAGAGCATGCAAACTCCACACAGAAATGCCAACTGACCCAGCCGGGGCTCGAACCAGCGACCTTCTTGCTCTGAGGCGATCGTGCTACCCACTACGCCACCATGGTGCCATATATATATATTAGGGCTGTCAAAATTAGCGCGTTAACGCACGCTGATTAATTTGAAATATTTAAATCGTTAAAAAAAATAACGCATTTAACGCAGTGGCAGTTTTTTTTTTATTTCCTGTTGTGTCCGACGTGTGTTCAGGGCCGGCGCGTCCATAGCGCCGACCTAGGCGGACGACAAGGGCGGCAGAATAGTGAGCGAACCCCCCGCTCCTCACTTTAATCCGCGACACCTACCCCCTCCCTACCGGTTCGCACGTTCATCCGCGAACCGGTCACTTTCTTATTCACTTTCTGGTTGAGGGCGGCGTGATCACCGTTCGCCTACAGCACCAGTTCAGCTTGCTCCAACTCTGCGTGTTTAATGAGCAAAGGAATATGGATAAAGGATAATATGGATAATATGGATCATGTAAATGTACTCAGTGAAAGTGCCAGATGATGTCGCAAGCTGTCAAAGACAGCCCATTCCTCTCTAAGTTGATTCCAAGCACCCTCAAATGTTTCATTAAGTTTGACGTGTTTCCCCCCTACACGCAACTTTTGTAAAGCGTCTGCTTCGCATTGCTGTATCAGAATCCTTGCTTGAGAAAAACAGAACCGTAGTCGTGCGTGATGATGATTTGAAAGGAGTTCGCTGTACTGCGCGCGCACGCTCTCTCTCTCTGTGTCTGTGTGTGTGCGTGTGTGTGCGTGCGTGCATGCGTGTGTGTTGTCATCTGATAATGTCAACACTGGACTGTCTGCAACTGGCTAAACTTTAAGGAGGACTAAGCAAAATTGTTTCTACTTTATAATTAATGTTCTCAACTCGCAAAACAACTGAAAAACGCAAAACAATGAATACAATTGTTTGTATTCAATACTTTATTATTATTATTATTTTCTTCCAATTTCCATATTTGCAATGCCTGTATTTTGGATTTTTTTGTAGTTCACTTAGAATCCAACATGGAAATAATTTTTGTTTGTTATTGGCATTGATTGTTTTAAAATTTAAATGGCACTTACATGCCTGTGTTTTTATTTCTGTAATAAATACGGCTTTTCGTGATTAATCATGATTAATCACAAACAAAAGTGTGATTAATTAGTTAATTTTTTTATTCAATTGACAGCCCTAATATATATATATATATATATATATATATATATATATATATATATA
>CAIGQQ010037999.1:1460402-1473668 GCA_903798035.1 Danio albolineatus | reverse complement strand
TATATATATATATATATATATATATATATATATATATAATGCAAACAATTCTGTGTTTTTCTGTAAATATGGGGTGCTGTGAGTACATTGAGGAAAATAAATAAAACTTAAATTATTTTAGCAAATGGCTGCAATTTAACAGAGTGAAAAATTTAAGAGGGTCTGAATACTTTCTGTACCCACTGTATCTTAAATCAAAACAAACTTATTTTAACATCTACCAATACAATGTTAAAAAAAAAATATAAACCTGTGAATGTACTTATT
The DNA here is from genome assembly GCA_903798035.1 of Danio albolineatus. Lineage (NCBI taxonomy): Eukaryota > Metazoa > Chordata > Actinopteri > Cypriniformes > Danionidae > Danio > Danio albolineatus. The sequence continues at coordinate 1,473,401 of CAIGQQ010037999.1, read as the reverse complement.
CCTCTGACTAACTTTGGACTTTACCGCACTATTAACACATTTATAGATTCTGTCCAGACACTTGTTTGAAGCTTTCGGAGACGCAAACCACTTTACTGTGTGCTGATGGAATGACTGTGGCACACAGTGAGCGGTGTCTCACCTGAAACATATGAACAGGTTTGCACGATACTCCTCCTCATCCATAATGTCCACGTACAAGTAGAAGGCCTCGTCTGTGTGAATGTCACGCCGCCGGAGCGATCTTCTCACGTTCATCACGTTGTAGAACACTGAAAGCTGAAATAATAATTGAAGCCAAATATTACATACTATACCACGGAGCTGTTGAATGCTTGATTCTGATGTGTGCTGTTATTTTCACATAAAGTAGTTCCGGCAGGAGTGCATTATAGCTCCATATCACTCCGTTGAATGATTTCAGTTAATTCACAATTACAAAAGTCAGAAATCACACGAAAACACAACAGAAGGCTTTGGGGGAGATGTGTAAGAAACTAATCCTACACACAGGAGCAGTTTGAAGATAAAAAAAAAAACCTGACAAATATACCAATAAAACATCTTTTTGTCACGGTTGTCAGGTGCATGCGCTCTGTCTTTTCATGTTTATTGTTGTCACGTGTGTCTGTGTTGTGGCTTCCATGTGCTCCGACGCGTATTTGTTTACATCACGTGATCAGCAGTTTCAGCTGATGGCACTTAGCTCACCAATATTAGAGCGAAGAGCCAGGACATCATTGTCAGTTCGTTACAGTTCGTGTCTCGTCAGGATCGGCTTGGACTTGCCCTCTTGAGGTTACCTATTGTGGTTCCAGTGTCTCAGACTTCGTTCACGCCAATATCGCACTCAGTTACCCTTGCTGCACTCACATTATACTTATAAACTCTCACTTGCATTTGGATCCGTTTATGACTTGATTATTTACACGAACGTGACACTTTAGGTATGGTAACTGTAGTATTGGCAGAATAATTACCTCCAGTCTGTTATATTATAGGAAAAAAACTCTTGCTTTGCATCACGGCTGCATCACAACCTAGTGTGTAAACCCATCATCAACAGGGTGCGTATTATACATTGATGGGAAGGGTGTAGAGGGTTAGTGTAATACATGCTTCAGTGAACCAAATTTATGTATTTAATTAAATGACATCTAATTTATTAAAAATATATAGTTTTATCAGTTTTATATTTTTTGAGGGATTGTATATAATCCGTATTGAATATAATTCAGTCATTTTTTGAGGGATATTATATACTATTATATATGCGTATGAGTGGGCGCAGTCATTTGAGTCTTTTTGTCTTGAGACTTCCACTCTCATTCACTTCCATTCATTTTTAGACATTAAAAACAGCTCGTTCTGCTGCTTGATGTCATAAACTGATGTTTTCTTATTATATTATTCTATTTTGTCTGTGTAGTCATGCAAACACTTGTTTGTAGAGCGAGTAGTTTGACTGTTTGCTGCCGTTTATTATTCCTAGTCATTTCTCTCATAGGCGACTGAATGAGAAGTTCTAAAACAATCATTAAAACGAGCGACTTCAGCATTGAAGAATAAGCTCAACACCTCACAAATGAAGAGATCTGACCAGATACTCAGTCTGCTGATGGTAACCGAGTCAGCAGCTGTGTATTATTACACAAATACGTTAGCATACTGTCTACATTTATGGCTTACTTATGATAACACAGACCTTACAAGATATTACTATTTATTTATATATTTACTTGCCTTCCATAATATAAAGGCTGCGTGGCTACAGGACCTTCCTAAACCAGCGATGCACAAACATCCTGTAGTCTCCACTGATCCCTGCTTACTAAGTAGCCCCCTCGCTGAGTGGCATGGACTGCTCGACTGGCTGGGGTGCACATTTGCTTTTAAAAAGACGAAATCCTCCTCACTGTGTAATAGAACATGACCAACTTTCCCACGATGTAAATATTGGTAGGCCTCGGTACTTTTATAAGTCTTCATTAACGCTCCATCTACTCCTTGTGACAGGACAAAGCAATTAGAAATATCCCCTTAAGTTACCTCTGGCTCATATCGTCTACCCACATTAACGGTAACGATGGATCGGGCAATATGAGACCATCTGATCGTTACAGGGAGGTTTCACCGTACTTCCAGCTCCAAACATTTACTGAACTAGCATTATATGCCATTTTTCTAAAATGACAGCTAACTATACACTATGTAATGACTTTCTAAAACAGTCATCTGATGTACTGTGTCAGCGCACCGAAAGTTGGATGACAAAATGCGGAAAACCGAAGAATTAAAAGTGGGCAGGGCGGAATAAGGTCAATACTCTGATTAGCTATTTCAGAGGTAACTGCAAGTCAAACTACAGGTGCGTCCCAAAACGCATACTTATGCACTATTCTATGCCATTTTGTAGTATAAATAGTGTAAGTAGTGCGTTCACACTGAAAACTCTAAACAGAATAAGTGCACTTTAATTCTCCAGATGATGCACTCATTCAACAGTTAAAATGAGGTTTGTAATGGATACCTCACGCACTCAACGACCGCATCTTTGCTCACGTAGCGGAAGGGGTGGAGCTCTCAGGCGCACAAATTGGATAACTATTTATTTTGGATGATGAAAGGAAAATTCTTCTACAAGAGTGATTACAGCGCCTCCTGATGGTGAATGCGGTTATACTCATGCAAGTATTGTTTGGTACTTTGGTCATTTACTTCACAAATTTGGCGACCGTCAAACATCATCAGGGACACGGTTGAAACTTCCGTTTAGTAAAAGAACCATTAGTGTTCCATTTGGGACAGCACTACATACATATACCATGCTGTTGAGTGTGTCAGTGCATAAGTACATATGGCCCGTTTCCACTGAGTGGTACGGTACGGTACGGCCGTTTCCACTGTCTAAAAGCGTACCGAACCGATCCGTACCATACTACTTTTTAGTCACCCATTGCAAAGGGTCCCAAGCATACCAAAGCGTGCCGTAAGGCGGATCTAGACGCGCAGCTGAACGCCATTGGCTTACAGAGATACGTCATTTGCTCGCGCAACAAGCCAGAATGATAACAAAAGACCCGCCATGTTTATTACACAGCCGAGAGACAATACTCCGAAATAATATCAGCATATAATAACAAGCCATGGTCGACCCGAGCTTAAACAAACTTTGTCGTTGTCTTGAACAGCCACAAAGCTGAGAGAAGAGCAGATTTTTATGGGTTACGAGCCCATAAGCGCGAGGGCGAGTGCTTTCGCTTTGTCGCTTGCGATCGCGTGCGCGTCAATATTTGAAATAACAAAGTTAATAAAGTTAACCTGGTCTATTATAAACTGGGAATGACGGAGTTACTCTCTAACGAGAGAATAATGACGGAGAGGCTACATGTACTGGTGAAGATAAAAGATACAGATGAGAGGTTTGCACAGACGGGGCTATATTTCGTATTGTTTTTGAACCTAAATAAGGCATACATGTCTGCTGTGTGTAGTTTTTCTGTAATTTGGTAACATCGGAGACTGTGTGGGGCTGTATGTGTTCATTTATTCATATCATGTGCTGCATTTATTTATTTATTTGATATAATCGCGGACAGTAGGCTATTTCGCATCATTGATCTAGTTATAATCAGATCATGTTCAGTCAGTAATTACATTTATACACCAGTGTTTATGTGTATAATAAAGCATCTGTTTTGTGAGAAGTGCTTCTTGTATGATTTGTGAATGACCCGTACAGCTTTACTGTAAACATTTCCTCGAGCGAAAATGACGTCGAAAAACTTTCTGTCGTAAACCACGCCCACCAAAAAGAGTACCCTTTAGCAGTGGAAACGCAAGCCTGATAAAGGTGACCCGTACCGACCCATACCGTACCGTACTGTGCCACTCAGTGGAAACGGGCCAATAGTGCATAGTGTATAGTGTGCCATTTTGGACGCAGGTTATGTGTCTAGTTTGACTACTTTTAGGCTCTATTCAAATACAAACCCCTATTTTACAGGAAGAGTGTCTTGTGAACTCTTCCAATGTCCATCGGTGCTCAGAATCTGCCGGTTTCAGACTGTTAAACGATTCTCACAGAGATTGATTGGAGCGATTATGTATGAAACCCTGTAATTGTCACACCTGCTGCAGTGCCCTCTGGTGGTCTTTTAGGGCACCAGCTTTAGTTTGGGTTTTTGGGTTTTGTTTCGTAGTCATGTGATCGCTCGCTTCCAGCTATGTCTCATTGTCTAATTAGTTCTGTCTTTTTATAAGCCCTGTTATGTTGTGTTTAGTTTGCCTTTGGATTTTGCAATGTTATGCTAGTTCTGTCCTGCCTTATTTGTGGTCTGGTTCATCGCGTCTGGCTTGTTTGTTCACTTTGTTAAGTATCATCACTATATTTTTGGATTCCTGTTTTTGTATTTTTTGCTTGATTCACTCTTATGCTTGATTTTTTGCACTTCACGTTTTTGTCAGTTTTGGTACTTTGCATATCCTCTTGTCATTTTGTCTTCATTGTTTTACATTAAATGTGTTTTGCTGCACTTGGATCTTTCCCTTGTTTTTTTGTGATACCCAACCGTGACAGTAATGGTACACACTCATACACTATGGCCAATTTAGCTCATCCAATTCACCTACAGCGCATGTGTTTGGACTGTGGGGGAAACCGGAGCACTCAGAGGAAACCCACGCCAACATGGGGAGAACATACAAGCTCCACACACAAATGCCAACTGACCGCTGGGACTCAAACTAGCGACTTTCTTGCTATGAGCCACCATGCGACCCATATTATTTAAATGATTATTATAAATTCTTAAGATACAGATCAGAGAAAACTAATTCTCACCATTAAAGGGCTGCCATACAACTTGTTTTGCTGTCCTTCAGGAAGAACCAAGCCTCATTTAGAGATTAAATCCCCCCCTTTCCCCCTTGGTGAATTCTCACCCTGATCATCATTCATTCTTGCATAATTAATGACCTCACTGTATTGCTTTGTAAAATCACTTTAGGACTCATTCATGCCTGAAGCCTAAACTGCGATGAGGTTATCTCCTCTTTCTGCAGAACAGATTTGTGGATAAAGCAGCTCAAGATGTTGTTAGAGTCTCGGTGATGAGGAAAACAGCGTCTGGGCTGGATTACGTCATCTGTGGCAAAACCATTGTTTGGTTTAAAAGTATAATTAAACTCCGGCCTGAGAAAGAGGGGATCCGACTGCTGATGAGGACGCAATATTTCTGACATTGCATCACTTTTTAAAACACTTTTCAAGGGTTTACACAGCTGCTGAACCTGTTTTAGTAATACAATAGTACACTCCAAAAAATGAATCACAATCAAGTTTATCATTATTTACTGTCTGCAACGTTTTGATTTTACTTAATTTGTTTTTTTTAATGTTGTTAGATTCACTAGAATGAATGTAAGTCGGTTAAAATACAACACTATAAGATGAAATCAGTTAAAATATATGAATATGTAATCAATATATCTAGCTGTAGAAGAATCCAGATTCCTCCAATTAGTTAATTGAAATAACTGACACAGCTCCATACCCCATAGAATAGACAAATTAATAAAAAGCATTTCAAACACATCGGATGTATTGATATTAATACATAAATATTGTTGTTAATTGTTTAATTTATGTTTAAGCAGATATAAGTCACATAAAGTTTATTATTTCAATTATGTTCGAAGTATGTTATATTAAATTTTATATGCAATCAGAATGCATACATCTGCAATATATATATATATATATATACATTCATTCATTCATTCTCTTTTTGGCTTAGTCACTTTATTAATCTGGGGTCACCACAGCGGAATGAACCACCAACTTATCCAGCATATGTTTTACGCAACTGAGGCCCTTCCAGCTGCAACCCATCTCTGGGAAACATTCATACACACTCATTCACACTAATACACTACAGACAATTTAGCCTACTCAATCCACCTGCACCACATGTCTTGTGACTTGTGGGGGAAACCGGAGCACCCAGAGGAAACCCACACGAACACGGGGAGAACATGCAAACTCCGCACAGAAATGCCAACTGACCCAGCCGAGGCTTGAACCAGTGACCTTCTTGATGTGAGGCAATCGTGCTACCCACTATGCCACCGTGGATATATATAGTTTATTATTATTAAGTTTATTATTTCCAATGGAGACTTGCGCATATTGGGAGCGGTGCGCTTGACTCGCAAGAGGACCGATGCTCTCGTGCCCTCCAGGCTCACAGTAGAAATTGTCTCATGCTGTAGTGGTGAGAGTAGTGTGTGGCTTTCAGCGCAATGTCAACAAAGATACATTAGACCAGTGTTTCTCAACTGGTGGGTCGCGACCCAAAAGTGGGTCGCGGGAACATTTTTAGTGGGTCGCGGAGTGTATGGTCAAATAAAACATACATTTTTAACTTATTTTGCTTATACCAGACTTTTATTTTGAAATGCGGCGGGACAACAGTTCTGTTTATTCATTCATTCATTCATTCATTTTCTTGTCGGCTTAGTCCCTTTATTAATCCGGGGTCGCCACAGCGGAATCAACCGCCAACTTATCCAGCATATTTTTACGTATCCAGCCGCAACCTATCTCTGGGAAACATTCATACACACACACACATTCACACACATACACTACGGACAATTTAGCCTACCCAATTCACCTATACCACATGTCTTTGGACTTGTGGGGGAAACCGGAGCACCCGGAGGAAACCCACGCAACCACGGGGAGAACATGCAAACTCCACACAGAAATGCCAACTGACCCAGCCGGGGCTCGAACCAGCGACCTTCTTGCTGTGAGGCGATCGTGCTACCCACAAGGCCACCGTGGCGCCCCAGTTCTGTTTAGTTCATGGTAACTGAAACTTTCCTCACCCTAACCGCTGTTTGTGTCGTTTTTACTTTGTAATATTTCTATAATTTGATACATTTTCTTGAATGACAGCAATAAAATATTGTCTTTGTGATTTTCTTATGATTTATTGGTCACTACTTGTGTATGTTAAAATAAAAAAATAACTAAATTATTAGAATTATTAGAATTACATTATAGTTCCAAAAAATTTGGGTCGCGGATTGATGACCATGTAAAAATGTGGGTCCCATGGCCAAACCAGTTGAGAACCACTGCATTAGACTAATTATTACAAATCATTAAAATCATTATGTATATATGCAGATAATAATAACAGTTCATTTAACAGTTGACAGTTCATTCTTAGCTAATACATAACTTAATAAACATTAGACAATTACTTTCTATTTTTAATTTTGTTCCTATTTTTAATTATTTATTGATTGTACTGTCATTTATTTTGATTGTAAAATCATCCCTTGTTTAAATCAAAAACCTTTTCATTAATTTTTAAGTCCAAAGAGAGAAATGGACGATTGTTTGTTTTTTATTAATATTTTGTGCTGTATTTGGTCACTGAGCAGCAATAAACACTTTAAAATATGAGCAGTTTCCTTGTGATTTTCTAAACTTGTAGTGTTTCGAATTTAATAAATGCATAATAATCGTGATAACCGTGAAGCCATGATTATTCTTCAGACTATAATCGCACAACCAAAATCTATAATCCTTGCATTCCTAATTGCTTTGCAGTTCAAAACAACATATGAATGTGTTTGAATGTAGAAGAAGCCTACTTAAGCAATACACTGATTTTGTTGTGCTTCGAAATACAACATATTAACGTTTTAATGTAGAAAAAGCCAAGGTGGGTGTCTTAAAAAGCAAAAATACAGCATATGGGCTCTTATATTGCTGTTGTCATCACTCATATTGCAAGTCATATCTCTCTGGCCCTCATTTGGAATGCTCTTCATGAATTGGCCCCCATGACAAACTAATTGAATAGCCCTGATAGATAGATATATGTGTGTGTACAATACATATTTGTTAGGACTTGATGTTTTTTTGTGTGTAAATATGATTCTGTTAAATTATGATACGAAATGGTCAACTAGTCATGTAATGAGCTACTTTGTGAAGTAGGGTAATAGTACACTATGATATATTAATAGGGATTTTTCTTTGAGATCACACACTATGATGGCTGTGTGTTTAGATGTACCTGAAACAGAGCAAAGCCTTTACCCTCTGCCTCCACTTGAATGTCAACCCCGTCTTCAGATTCAATCTGTAAATGCAAACCTAGTATTAATATACAGGCTTCATACACAGTTTTACTACTTAAATTCCATGTCTTTCAAGTAACTTTTCATGACCTAATGTTTTATTTAACAGTAAATAATAAGAAAAACAATACATTTATTACAGCATATCATAAAACACACAACAATCTATTTAGTTTAGATTTATTCTTATATCTATGTAAATTGATTTAGAAAATGCTAATAACGTGAGAGCATTTGATTGGCCAACGGCAGAAATTATCTTGTCAGGTCCCGTCTTCTTTGTGTTTGTCATGTGACCTTCCCCATGTGCTCCTTTGTTCTGTTTCCCGCCATTTCCTTATGTTCATTTGTTCCACCTGTGTCTCACCCCTGTGTATCATCTCCATGTGTATTTATATCCCTGTGTTCAGTTAGTTCCTTGTCTGGTATTGATATTGTCTACACGTCATTCCATGTCGTCTTCAACCGATGATTCCTGTGTGTCAATGTTCCTATGTCTTCCAAGTGAGTGTTCGTAAATAAATCGTGCTTATGAATCATGTGCTTATGTTTTCGTCATGTGACCTTCCCCATGTGCTCCTTTGTTCTGTTTCCCGCCATTTCCTAATGTTCATTTGTTCCACCTGTGTCTCACCCCTGTGTATCATCAGTGTCATCATCTCCTTGTGTATTTATATCCCTGTGTTCAGTTAGTTCCTCATCCGGTATTGATACTGTCTACACGTCATTCCATGTCGTCTTCACCCGATGATTCCTGTTTGTCAATGTTCCCATGTCTTCCAAGTGAGTGTTCGTAAATAAATCTACGTGTTTGATAACTCCTGCGATCTTATGCCTTTATGAAAGAGCCTGGTCGTGACAGACCAATATACAGTATAACCTATATTCAAGTATACAGATATTTATTAAACTAATTTCCATGACTTTTCCAAAACTTTGTGGGTTTTCCTGTTTTTCCAGGCCTGGATAATGCCATGTCAAAATCCCATGACTTTTCCAGGTTTTCCATGACCGTATGAACCCTGAATATAATTGATCTTTGCAGATCTTGACCAATTACTCATAGGAAGCAGTTCTTTCTAATAAAAAAGAAATACTGCACATGTCAAACATGAATGCTTTTTGTTAAACCTTACCATTCAAAGTCTAGGGAAGGAAAGATATTTAAACGTTTTTGTCGCCTATTCGTATCCTATTCCTACTCCTGTTTTTTTTTTTTTTTTTGTGTGTTTAATGTCATACTAGCTTCTAAAGCCTTTGTCATGGCAAGAAACAGAATACTGGAGACAGATTATATTAAGGTTTTACTATTTGTCTTTTAGCTAAAACTGTATTTAGATTAACATTAGCCCTTTTCAGACATACAGACCTTTCCAGAATATTGCTGGTATTTTTCCGGAAAGGTCTGTATGTGTGAACAGGCCCTTTTTGAAAATACCAGTAAATTCGTTCCGGCAATAGGCTACAGTACCGTGCATTTTATCCAAATGTTAATTTCTCACTGTATAGCCATTTATGTATTATATTATATATTAATTGCGTATATATTAATAAATATTAACATTATATCGATCACGTGTTGTTTACATGGCCAACATCAAATGTACATCAGTCTTTATTCTATTATGTTACGTGCCTCCCCAATCAATTATTCAATCTTATATATATAATTATTCAATTATTCAATCAATTATTTAATTATTTAATCTTTTCTCTGAATCTCTGAAGAAAATCATTGATTTGAAATTTAAATTGCTTTGTAACTTGTCAAGAGTTCTGTACATACTGGCAGGTCTTGGCTCTGTTGGAGCAGGTAGTTGGATTTGTCTATGCTGAATATGGCCACAGTGCCGAAGCCTCCATTCACTCTGATGTTGAGATCCATGGACTCCGCACTGCTGAAGGTGGCGTAAACCGACAGCGCATGCAACGCCATCACTGTATCCTGACAATAGAATAAAACACAGAGAGAACAGATATTATAATAAAGCTTCACAACTTCTGAACTCTAAATTAAAGTCTTGACGAAGGAGGAGATGCATATAGGATTAGTGTTAGAAGTAGTAGTTTATGTAGTATAACAGTATGCTGGCTTTCTCAAGCCACCAGAATGAACAGCGCATTATTTTATACAAATGAAGATTTGTCAGTTTTGATTTAACGCTGACCGTAAAACAGATTGCCTGTGTACAGCATCAAAAACAGCTGCATCTGTGTTACAGAAACTGATTTAATCACATTCAATCAGGCACTCTCTGGTAAATAACACTGTACAGCGCAGATGCTTTAATCTCTACACGCTTCATTAAAACACACCAGACTCTCTCTCTCTCTCAAGCGCAGTCAGATGTTGGTCTTTATGTCAAAGCAGAAAGCTTCAACATGAGTTATCAAAGCTCGAGTCCCAGTAACTGCTAGTCTTCATTGAGGTTGGTGTTCCTGACAGAACGCAGGCCTTCAAGCCAGACATCCAGCTTAATATCATGAAGCTTTTTTGCTAAATTACCAAGTATATTCATACAAGTATTTTCTTATTTCCTCTTGATCGCCTTGCACACGATAAATTCACCTCCCTTCAATGCAATAGATTACAATTAGCGACGCTCATTTCAAGACAGTTATTAAATAAGCTTTTTCATTTACGTTTTCATTTACATTTTCGTTGTATTTTACTATCTAATTTTATGTCTCAATTATTGTCCATAAATAATAAATGAATAATTAAATAGGCCTAAAGAGTTATTTACTTAAAGACGTTATCAGCGAAACATGGAGAAACGTCCGGCACATGGTCTAAAGAGCTCTTAAGTTGAATGCCACTTTATCAAAAGCATAAAAATAAACGGACCTATACTGTACCTCAAGCAGAGCACTAAAATTATAAGTAATTTTGCGGCAGGACACAAATTAGCCTAAGTCCCGCAAGGTTATTTTTAATAATTTAGTTAGCACTCGTGAGTATAAGTGTGTTTATTGATTAATTACAAACATAGGTAACAAATTTCAGAATAAACACGATAAATTAACAAAAAATACAATTAAACATAGCTTATGTGTCTTTGGGTGGAGCTGAATACATTACAATCTGTATATCCTGCATTTTGCATCTTGCTGCGACGTTGCAGAAACAGAAAGCATTTCAAAAATGGAGTTTTTGTGCATCACCATCGCATAAGGTTAGGACATGTAGGGATGGAAATTATCAGCTGACCCGTATTGTGCGCGAGTGTTGATTTGTAAAGTCATACAGCTCTGGATACCTTGAGACAGCCACCACAAGTATCTCCTCCATCATTAAAAGTTCTCCGTAGTTGTCTTGATAACACAAACACTGCTGTCACCTCAACGGAAACCCTGCCTCTGCTTTCATTTGATTGAAGAATGAAAAAGACGCGACTGACATAACGCACTTTCCCGCTCAGAGCTGACTTATTTCAACTGCGACCACATAGCACGCAACAGCAAAAACGCAGGGCATATAAACAGCGCACAAAACACTCGTAGCCGTCAGTAAACCATTCAAAAGATGTGCCTCTCAACCACAGCCGGCCCACAGCCGGTATAAGCGAACTAAGCGGCTGCTTAGGGCCCCGCCGCCACTAGGGGGCCCCGACAACCCACTAGTGGTGCGAGCTGTTTCCTTGCTGACATCATTTTTATTTGCATTTTACAAATGATCTTCATTGACAGTGATTTAGTGCTTAAATATTTATACATTTTCACTGTAAAGAAAATATTTTTAAAAATCACTATTTTATTAAAGTTGAAATTGTTTTGGTGTGAAGGTCATGTGATCAACAGGAAGCTTGCAGCATCTCATTTCTCATATGCGTTCTGTGTTCTGTTTAATTTTGTCCTGGTTTCACAGACCCGATTTATTTTTATTTTTTTCTAAAACACATTTTACTGAAATGCAGAAATAAAGTGTCTTTTACTGACATATTTTGCACACTGGTAATATTTTTCCTGAGACATGTTTATAAAAGTGATGTCCTAATTTAATTAATCATAGTTTAATATAAGCTCTGGACCCTGCATCTCAAAGGAACAGGGAAGGAGACTAAAGGAAATAATTAATCAAAGTTTGTGTTTAGGTATAATCCGTCTTTCGGATGAGATGTTAAACTGAGGTCCTGACTCTCTGTGGTCGTTAAAAATCCCAGGATGTTCTTCGTAAAAGAGTAGGGGTTTAACCCTGGCATCCTGGCCAAATCTGCCCATTGGCCTCTGTCCATCATGGCCTCCTAACCATCCCCATATCATAATTGGCTTTATCACTCTGTCTCCTCTCCACCAATCAGCTGGTGTGTGGTGTGCGGTCTGACGCAAAATGGCTGCCGTCGCGTCATCCAGGTGGATGCTGCACACTGGTGGTGGACGAGGAGATCCCCCCCATTGTGTGTAAAGCGTTTTGAGTGCCCAAAAAAGCGCTATATAAATGTAAGGAATTTATTATTATTATTATTATTATTATTATTATTATAACCCAGTATTTGCTGCTTCCCTTTTTTAATATGTTTTTTTATATTAATATTTTTCATATTTATATTATTTGCTTATTAATTTGATCATTTATGGAGCGATCTTTGCATTAATGTTAATTGTTACGTAAAAGTTCTGGATTTTCACTTTTGGCTAATTATTGTTCAGTGTCGTTTCATTGCAGGGTTTTTGCTTTTGGAATTTATAAGAAAAAAAAACCTTGAATCTTTTCTAGAATCTTCAATCTGTTTGCTAAATTATGTTTAAAACGCTCCAGAAGGACGAAAAGTGGGAATCACTGCTCCCTTTATTAAAGAGTGTTTAATTCTTTATTCTGGAAGCTGCTAGTTGATA
>CAIGQQ010037999.1:1444769-1455392 GCA_903798035.1 Danio albolineatus | reverse complement strand
CCACCCATCCATCAATTTAAACGGATCAGTCAACCCATTCATCCTTCCCTCTATCCATTAAATCAACTAATTTGCTCATCCATCCAATAATCTTTCCTTTATCCATCCAAGAATCTCTCAATCCATTAATTAATGCATCATCCATCCATCCATCCACCCATCCATCAATTTATACATGGATCTATCAACACATTCATCCTTCCCTCCATCCATTTAATTCACTAATTTGCTTATCCATTCAATAATCTTTCCTCCACCCATCTTTCAATGCCTCCATCCAACTATCAGTTAATAAAATCCATGCTTTCATCCACCAGTCTTTCAGTCCCTACATCCATCCATCATTTGGTGGGTCATCCCATTCTTCATTTCATTCACCCATTCATCTATCCCTCCATCCCTCCACCTAACCTCATATTTGGTGTCCTCCAGAAGCGCTATAAGAACGTATGCAGTGAGAGACACAGATCCATCCAGTCCTCCCTGTAGCTCAGTGTGGATGACCCGACCCGGCTCTCTGAATGAACCATCGGACTCCTGATGGGCCACCAGCCAATATGCTGTCCTCTCCATCACCAATGGCTCAATGGAAATGAAGTCCTGGGCCTGGAGGAAACACCTGAGCACGAACGCTGAAAGCCTGAATGTCACAGAACACACCATTAATCACCCATACACTCTGCTTGTGTTCCATTGTATTCATTTGTCAGTACTGAATTCAAATGTGGAAAGAGGATGTTTGATTTCAAAGGGATAATTCAAGCAAATATTTTAATTTACAGTTAATTTAAACCACCCTCAGGTCTATTGAAAATATTGCAAAAATGATTGCAAAAATTACGAATATGTACATACAGTGTATCCGGAAAGAATTCATAGCGCTTCAGAGTCTTTCTGAATATGATGCCACAAGCTCGGCACACCTGTCTTTGGGAATTTTTGCCCATTCGTCTTTGCAGTACCTCTCAAGCTCTATCAGGCTGGATGGAAAGTGACGGTGTACAGCTATTTTCAGATCTCTCCAGAGATGTTCAATAGGATTTAGGTCTGGGCTCTGGCTGGGCCACTCAAGGACATTCACCGAGTTGTCGTGAAGCCACTCCATTGATATTTTGGCGTTGTGCTTTGGGTCACTGTCCTGCTGGAAGATGAACCGTCGCCCCAGTCTGAGGTCAAGAGCACTCTGAAGTAGGTTTTCATTCAGAATGTCTCTGTGCATTGCTGCATTCATCTTTCCCTCTATCCTGACTAGTCTTCCAGTTCCTGCTGCTGAAAAACATCCCCACAGCATGATGCTGCCACGACCATGGTTCACTGTAGGGATGGTATTAGCCTGGTCATGAGTGGTGCCTGGTTTTCTCTGAACGCCTGGCATTCACTCCAAAGAGTTCAATTTTAGTCTCATCAGACCAGAGAATTTAGTTTCCTATGTTCTGAGAGTCCTTCAGATGTCAAATTCCAGGCAAAGGAGTGGCTTCCGTCTGGTCACTCTACCATACAGGCCTGATTGGTGGATTGCTGCACAGATGGTTGTCCTTCTGTAAGGTTCTCCTCTCTCCACAGAAGAACACTGGAGCTCAGACAGAGTGACTGTCGGGTTATTGATCACCTCACTGACTAAGGCCCTTCTCCCTGATCACTCAGCTTAGATGGCCGGCCAGCTCTAGGAAGAGTCCTGGTGGTTCCAAACATCTTCTACTTACAGATGATGGGGGCCGCTGTGCTCATTGGAAATTTCAGAGCAGCAGACAATTTTCTGTAACCTTCCTGTTACAATCCTGTCTCGGAGGTCTACAAACAATTCCTTTGTCTTCATGCTTGGTTTGTGCTTTGACATGCACTGTCAACCCTGGAACCTTAAATAGACAGGTGCATGCCTTTTTAAATCATGTCCAATCAACTGAATTTACCAAAGGTGAACTCCAATGAAGCTGCTGAAACATCTCAAGAATGATCAGTGGAAACAGAATGTACCTGAGCTCAATTTAGATCTTCACAGCAAAGGCTGTGAATACTGATGTACATGTGATTTTTCAGGTATTGTTTTGTTAATAAATTTGCAACAATTTCAAAAACTCTTTTTTTCACATTGTCATGGAGGATTGTTATGGGGGATTGTGTGGAGAATTTTGAAAGGAAATAAACAAATTTAATCTATTTTGGAATAAAGACTGTAACATAAAAAGTGAATAGCTATGAATACCTTCTGGATGCACTGTGTATTTTCAAATCTGACCATATGTAAACTCATATATTTATATATAAAATTACTACAGAAATTATTGGTGACAGGTTTTCAGTTTTGTTCAATTGTTGTATCTTCTTTTGTGCTCAACAAAGGGAAAGCAACGAGTAAAATGATGACAGAACTTTAATTTCTGGGTGAATTATCCCTTTAATCTAACTTATCCCCAGCAACCCAGGCTCATTGGAGATATGTGCCCAGGGCTACAATTTTGAGAACCGTAAAATATGTTCTGGGGTTACATACGCTTGCAGTTTTGCTTTTTCAAAATTCCACTAGAGGCCGCTATGTACACTTTTGACAATCTCGAATACATGTTGCACGTTTTCTCATACGTACCATATCTCGTAAATCAACCGGATGGTTTTCTCTCTTTTCCAAAAGTGAGCTTATATGACATACCACGCTCCTACATAGCCACACCTACTGTCAATCGCTAAACGCGGCACTCGTCTCATTGATGCACCACAATTTTTGTTTGTAACCGGCTATAATGTCTTATTAAAGTAAGCTAGTTGAATATCCTGAGGAGAACGTTGGGTTGCTGTTCTTAACTTCACAAACAACAAATCTAATTTTGGTTCATTTAAGATTTACGTCAGGGTTTCGGTGACAGTTCCATGCAATTTGATGAGATACTACATGCACAGGCTGTTCTGATCAGCTGTGAGTTTTGATTGATTCATTCCTTTGGTTTAGTCCCTTTATTCATCAGGGGTCACCACAGCAGTATGAACCGCCAACGTATCCAGCATATGTTTTACACAGCAGATGCCCTTCCAGCTGCAACCCAGAACTGGGAAACACCCATACACCATCATTCATGCACATACACTACAGCCAATTTAGGTTATTCAATTGACCTGTACCGCATGTCTTTGGACTGTGGGAGAAACCAGAGCACCCAGAGGAAACCCATGCCAACACTGGAAGAACACGCAAACTATCTCAACCAGGACTCGAACCAGCGACCATCTTGCTGTGAGGCGACACCTACTCTACTTAACTGTACTATGGAGAAGGTTTCGGGTGGCCGCTGCGATTGAGGGGTGTTATAGACTGTACCACAATGTTGAAGATCGGGGGTTGGGGGGATTAGGTGAAATTACGGGAGTTCTCTTGAAGAAATAACAAAATGGGAGGGTGGCGGGAGTTGGGACTGAAATACGAGAGTCTCTCAGGAAAAACGGGAGTGTTGGCAGGTATGCCCCAGACACACATTTCATGGTTCTCAAACATGTAGCCCTAGTCAAATATTCCCAATGAGCATTTGTTCTGTATTTATTCATGTATACCACGTGCTGCCAGAGTCGTCGCTGTCTCCAAAGGCACTGAAGGAGCCGTCAACCCTTTGGTAGGAAAGCTCACGCTCATAAGCTGCAATCAAACAGAACAGACGTGTAAACTCAGTCATATCTGTCAGTGATAAAGTCTCAGGATTATAAGGTCTTAAACTGACCTTCCATCATATAGCTCATAGCTTTCCTCCTGGTCTGCTCTTCAGCCTGCTTGGTGCTTTTAAGATACTGAAGAACATAGGTATTTGGAGCAAAATGGATCATGTTCTGCTCACCACAACCGTAAGGCATTTCAATGAGGGAGTCCAGATTGCCGATGGACGGGCCCAGAATGTCACCTTCAGTATGCATGAGGATGAGGTTAGTTATTGTTAGTCATAACGCATGAAAAGAGGCAGAACTCCTCTTACAGTAGAAATAGAGTGTAAAGACACATACCCACAGCAGAAACACTGGCCCTCGCACTATCAGGAACAACATCTGCAGGAAAACTGAAGGTCATCTTCCTGGACAGTGTGTGCTGCTGCAGAAGAAACTCCAGAAACAAGGTCTGGGTGAACGACTGCTGCAGTCCTTCTGGCTGGAGAGTAATTTTTCAACACACACACACAAAGAAAAGTTTGATTATTGTAGAGTTTATAAATGCAGAATAAAAAATAATGAGAAATTTGCTTTTAAATGTGAAACACAGTACATAAAAATCACAGTCATGAAAATGCTAAAATTAACTTAAAATTGTTTACTTTTTAAAATCTAAAGTCTTAAAAATAAAGTCGTACATTTTTATTTTATATTATGTCTTAAAAATACAAAGATCTTACAGATAGCTTTGATGTATAATCAAAAATACTGAAAAAAATGCCATAAGTATACCAAGCTAAAACAAATGTGCTTAATTCTCAAGAAAATAGTAAATTACTAATAAAAAAACTGCTGTACATTTGTTTTTTTTATTATTTAAATTAATCAGATTGTTTCAGTATTAGTTTTTTTGTTGTTGCATGCACTATAAAAATGCAAAAATTGATTATTGTACTGTCTTTATTTAAATAAAACCATCAACATATTCAAGATTTAGATTCATTCATTCATTCATTTTCTTTTTCGGCGTAGTCCCTTTATTAATCAGGGGTCACCACAGTGGAATGAACCGCAAACTAAAGGTCTGCAGAGAGCCGTGGGACCCGACCGTATTTTTTGCGGAGCGGGAATAAATTTCCGAATAAAACGTGGTAGCAGTCGGTAACTCTGGTGCAATTTGAACGGGAGCAGGCGAGTTCCCGACAGAGAGAGAGAGAGTGCACATCCACCATATACAGCGGTAGCGGTCGGGTGTGGAATGAAACATGGCGGGAACGCATCACTGGGAAACACCATACACACTTTCACACACATACACTACAGCCAGTTTAGCTTTCCCAATTCACCTATAGCACATATCTTTGGACTGTGAGGGAAACCGGAGCACCCGAAGGAAACATGCAAACTCCACACATAAATGCCAACTGACCCAGCTGGGACTCGAACCAGTGACCTTCTGTAATAAAAAAAATGGCGCCATGGTGGCGTAGTGAGTAGCACGTTCGCCTCACAGCAAGAAGGTCGCTGGTTCGATCCCCGGCTGGGCCAGTTGGCATTTCTGTGTGGAGTTTGCATGTTCTCCCCGTGGTTGCGTGGGTTTCCTCCGGGTGCTCCGGTTTCCCCCACAGTCCAAAGACATGTGGTACAGGTGAATTGGGTGAGCTAAATTGTCCATAGTGTATGTGTGTGAATGAGAATGTATGGATGTTTCCCAGAGATGGGTTGTGGCTGGAAGGGCATCCGCTGCGTAAAACAAATGCTGGATAAGTTGGCGGTCATTCCACTGTGGTGACCCCGGATTAATAAAGGGACTAAGCCGAAAAGAAAATGAATGAATGAATGACTAATAAAAAATATGGAATGATTTTTTTAAATGCAAAACAAAATGTCCAGATGCATTAAAATACATTTAGGAGGAAGTGACAAATTGCAAGCTGTGGATGTTTATATTAGTTTTGTATTTTATAAACGTGAATTTTGTCCATGTATTGGAGCACACTAGCTTATAGATAAACTTAAAACAAACAGAAAATAACATCTAAAAAATTATTTTAATTTCACAGGACCTTTAATCATATTTTATCAAAATAAACAAAACGACACAAAAAAAGAACATGCTCATCATGCAGAAAAAGACTCTACGGACCCGTTTACACTGTCAGGTCTTGAGGCCCAGTTCCGATTTGTTGCCTATATCAGATTTTCTTGCTTTTTTACACATTCTTTTATTTGTGACCTATATCTTATTCATGTGTTTACACTTGGCATATAATTTACGATGTCGCACATGCATAACAGCGGGTTCTAGCGACTGCACCACACTAGCCACGATAGAAGAAATTGTCTTGCTTTTAGCTCTGCGAAATATTGCAAAGTTCGCCCAACTTTAAAATAATGTTGAGGCGGAAGAGGAGGGAAAGGGCCGTCATCGCAGCTTGCGTCTATGGTTTATATATGGAGTCCTCCACTGACTCATCTCCCCACAGGGCAAGGCTGCAGGTAAGTTCTGCCGTCGACCACTGACCACTTTCCTCTGTTGTTGTTGTTTACCACGTCAGCGTCTCCACACACGCTCTTCGTTCTACGTCCCTAAACCGTGAAGAAGTACCACATTGTCGCAAGTTAAATGACGTACAAAACGGAACGCCTGAATAAATCCGATCTGCCTGTTTACATGACAGTCGCATTGTCACATATCCCATTTATATCTGATTTATTTCCACATGAAGGAGGCCTGAAACCCATCTCTGAATATCCGATGCATGCGTTTTTTTGTGTGTTTACACGGTCATGGAACAGATCCGATCTGTGTCACATATGAGCAAAAAAAATCGGAATTGGGTCACATTTAACTGGCAGTGTAAATGGGCTAAGGAGTCTGTAAAATGATTCGAACTTCCCATCACTAATGCTTACCTTGACAAGAACAGTTTTGTAGAGCCAGTCTGAAGAGTAGACGGACGTAGCTTTAACAGAGATGGGAATTTCTCCCAGTGTCGTGGCTCTGATGGGGAACAGAAGCGTCGTGAAGTTCTGACTCAACACCGACACTTTCCTCACGTTGGCCGCGGAAAACTCTGTGCTGTCGGCTGACACGAACTCAAACATCCAGCTTTCTGCGACAACTACAATCACCTGTGACACAATAAAAACAGCTTAGGCTCATAGTTTGCTTTACATCTCACTTTTATCTAACTGGTCATAAACAATATCTGTATTGACAATAAACAATATCTGTAAAGTTACGATGCAAAGGAAGATCATTTCCTTGACAGAAATCACTACAACAGACGCTTTCTGAATTTGTGACTTCAAGAATCAGGAATCCTATGATTAATGTAACATTGATGGACACCTTGCACAAGACAGAAAGAACCATAGACTGTACAAGATATGGACGTAGTATCCGTGACGTCACCCATAGGTTTCTGAAGAGTGCAAAAGAGGCCACAAGTGGGCGTGGCCAACCGTCGCCATTTTGTTCACGCGTCACTGCTCCAGCTGGGGCTATCCAAACAAGGGCAGAGTGGGCAGATCTACAGACGCCTGCTAGCATTTTGCTTAGTTTTGGAGAAAAGCATAATACTTAATCACCTGCGACTCGTTTGTGTTCTGACCACATGTGCTAGGTTGTACACTATATTAATAAAGTGTTTAGCCTTTTAAAAACACTGTTGTAATATGCTAACCCACTAAACATTGTTCTTATGATGTTTTTCTACAGGAGGGAAATGCGAATTACTTCCAAACACTTCAAATATAGTCTGTGTTAGTAAATGCAAGGCTATTGATGAAATCCAGGCATAACACTGTATGACAACGTTTCAGATGACTGTTCTAGAGCCTACAGCTAATCAATCTGTCAGATTCTGGAATGCATTACAGGTCTAAAGAACATTATAAATGATAAACGATATTAAATAAAACAAATACATTTATAGAGATGGTATATAAGTATATAATTACACTCACCTGGGAAACGGAGGCCACGTGAATGGTTTGTGAGCACAATTAAGTGCACACAGCATGCCATATTATCTGATAATTGTAAGAAATAATTCCAAAAGGCAACTGACTGTGTAAAGTCACATAAAACAACACAAAAATACGACGTAAATGCCGAGTTCAGCAGCTAATCAGCGGGAATCAGCTGAGGTGACGTGACGGCAACCAGCGAGACTAGCTGTCACTTAAGTGGCCACACCCTTAATTATGCAGATTTAATATAAACTAAACAAATGAGTTATAAAAAAATTCACCCCCTCACAGTTGTCATGAAGGGTAATATTATCTAATTGAACCAAAATCGCTGTTTGTACCAGGCTGTAAACACCTTTTTTTCTGCTGTAAAGTTGGCCATTTTAACAGTGGGCTCATTAGAAATTTGCTCCATATGGAGCCAGGACTTGTGGAATTTTGATGAATTGCAGTTTCAGTTACTTCCGTATCAGCTTCACGAGGGAGAGCGGGAGGTTGCCACTTGGTCAGAACACACTAGGCTAGCAGACCAATCAGAACTCATTTCTAAAAAATTTGTAAACAAAAAAGAAGAAGAACACAATACACCGTACACAAAGACACCTATTTACTATATGACTGCAGGTTAACTACACTTATATATAATAACTTTAAAGGTGATGTATGTAAGTTTCTGACTCTTCTAAAGCATAAAAATGCAATAATATGTTTGCAGATATTTAAGAAACATGCTAAGTGAACATACTTGATTATCTGAGAAACAATGCTGAAGTCTGATATTCTGCTTTGAAAATGTGAGTTATGTGCTGGAACGTCAAGGAACGTTCTCAGTTATATTATATTTCAGCACCCAGGGTTACCTTCATTCATTCAGTCATGAAGGCTCTCAAAGCATGCGTCCCTGACTGAAATATGACCTCAGGTGGACAGTAGCAGCCTCCGAAATAAGACGCAGATTCAGAGTTCCACACAAGGAGGTAATTAATTGTATTATTAATCAATTAAATAATATAAATATTATGAACGTAAACAATAGCTGAGCAGGTTACATTGTAACCCCGTGCCCTAAAAACATGCTATGTGGCGAGATACGCAGTGATAAGTAATTTGGCTGTTTGCTCCAAACAAAACATGACAGAACTTTAAATACAGCCATTCAGAAGCACAGAATAGTGCACTCACTGCACGCCAGTGAAATGGTAAGGTTTATAGTCTATTTATTATATATTAACCCTCTTTAACATTATTAAATGTAGACGCTGAATCACTGATATGTGTTGGCTTGCACAGTCACAGTTCTAAAGTTTAATTTCAAACGGTTTATTTTATTTTCAAGATTTGAGGTGAACTATCTGCTGCTGCTTTCAGTAGTACGGCAACAATTGTCATGTAAAATGGAACACATTATTATTAACTCACATTATTAACATTTAACACTGAATAAAGCACATGAGGTGTACCCTTGTCAGTTTACCCTGCTGTAGAAGCTGTTTTTAAAATTTAAATTTCAGGTGTTGGTTAGGACAAACTCTTTTTAATATGGAAAATATTCCTTATATCGTGTGCTGTTGACTTTGTTGGTGTCGTCTATCTGGCAACCTGCTCAAGAGTGTGTTTTGAACCGGGAGTGCAATACCTAGTTCAACCGCTGGGTGTCAAACTTACATACATACCTTTACCTGTTAAAAGCTACTCGTTACTAGTTAATTAGTTAACGTTTTTAGTAACTACTAAAGTTATGGTACTAATAACCTTAACTATTCTTAATTTGATCATAATGCATTAATGTGCACCTAATGCATAGCTGCTCTGAAATAATTATTGTGAAAAGCGCTCTACAAATAAACTTGAATTGAAAACAAAGAATTGATATAATGATCACAAAATTGATCGAAAATATCTGATTGACCATTCCTTTAAAATATAATAATAGAGGTACTTTAATGAGCAATTAATTAATACATATATGAAATATCAATTAAAGAAATGTTACAAACGTCAGAAGTATCTCACCTCCAGATCTACATCCATATAGTTGAATAAATTGACTTCCAGCAGCAGCAGTTCTCCACGGATCAGGAACGCCGGGAGATTCAGTGACAGGAAGAAATCTCTGAACACTGTCAACTGGGAATCAAACTTCCTTAGAACAATCTGTGTCTGTATGATGTATGTTAATATTCAGTGATGGGTGAAGTGTGTGTGACGTATCAGACCTCTGCAGGAGCGCTGATGCCCAAACCCAGATTCTCAGACATGACGATGGCGAAGGCCACCCATGAGGTCAGGCTGTCCGGCACAGTCAGGGAGAAGACAGCTGAAGCAGAGTCACTGCGACACAACACGAACACACTGTTTACATCAAATGAGAAATCCAGAAATATTTGCATTCATTACATGAACTCATGTGCTTTCATTGTAGATACTGTTGCTCATTTGTGGACCTCAAGACCAGCCATTTATTTGATAGTTTGAACTTTACATTACATATATCTATATCATCACATTTAGTATAACGTAATCTAAAATCCAAATAGCTTTCCATTGATGTATGGTTTGTTATGATAACTCAATATTTTGCTGAGAAAAGAATATTTCAAAGTCTGAATTCTGACTGTTTGAAATTAAATTAAATTAAATTAAATAAAGGGTGACACAGTGGCACAGTAGGTAGTGCTGTCGCCTCACAGCAAGAAAGTCGCTGGTTCAAGCCTCGGCTGGGTCAGTTGGCATTTCTGTGTGGAGTTTGCACGTTCTCCCTGTGTTTGCGTGGGTTTCCTGCGGGTGCTCCGGTGAATTGGGTAAGCTAAATTGTCCGTAGTGTATGTGTGTAAATGAGAATGGATGGATGTTTCCCAGAGATGGGTTGCGGCTGGAAGGGCATCTGCTGCGTAAAACAAATGCTGGCGGTTAATTCCGCTGTGGCGACCCCGGATTAATAAAGGGACTAAGCCGACAAGAAAATGAATGAATGAAAATAAAATAAAATAAAATAAAATAAAATAAAATAAAATAAAATAA
>CAIGQQ010037999.1:1404004-1437184 GCA_903798035.1 Danio albolineatus | reverse complement strand
ATAGATAGATAGATAGATAGATAGATAGATAGATAGATAGATAGATAACTGACCGACTGACTGACAAACAGATAGATAGACAGACAGACAGACAGACAGACAGATAGATATCAATTAACTAATTAATAAATACGTTTAAATACATATGTTTGTGTGGTTTTGTTCCTCTCTGGAGGCACCACAGTAAAATTTCACATAGGGCACCCTTTTGGCCAGCAGTGGCCCTGGCATACACACACACATACACAGCTTCACATGTGGTGGCTATCATTTAAACCAGTGGTTCTCAAACTGTGGTACGTTTATCAGTAGTGGTGCGCAGGTTTACTTCTAGTGGTACGCGGAGGAATCGCTGAATAATTAAAGTTAAAAAATGAACACACTTCTACCCCTTTGATGCGTACGATAAGACAGATGTGATCAGTGATTTTAGGCTAAACTTTTTATTTTATTTTCAAATTTCTAATGTTTGTTATGTATTCTTTCATTTGAAGCTATTTTCCTCCCTGTATTTGTAACGGTTGTTGGGGACGTATCCCGTATTTTTATATCCCAATGTTGACCGGTATAGTTTAATCACTTGCTTTTCTGACACACAAAGCCTACTTTAATGCGCAGTAAGCAGATCTACTTTCTAATTTCTCTGTTCAAACTATTTAGAATGTTTAAAGTGATCAATAAATAATAATAATAATAAATATTCATAATATTTAATCCCCAACATTTTTGAACTGCGCAGGGCTGTAGCTGCTTAATTACGCCTACTATGCTACTGTATTTTAATACCACTGCACTAGAAGAAAGCCCGCGTACCAGTACCACAGTTTAAGAACCACTGCTCTAAACCATTCACAGATGAGATGGCGGGCCAAATCAAAGGTTACCATGGGCCAACTTTGGCCCGCAGGCCCTAGTTTGGGCATCTCTGATTTAAACCATAAACATTTGGAATTTCCACCCGACTCTTGAGTAATATTGTAATTTCAAGTATTTTAGTATGAATAAATACAGTCAAAATTATTCGCCCTCCTGGGAATTTTTTATAGGGCAAGGAAATTTTTACAGTATTTCCAATAATATTTTTTTTCTTCTGGAGAAAGTCTTAATTGTTTTATTTCAGCTAAAATACAAGCAGTTTTTACTATTTTAAACCATTTAGGTCAAAATTATTAGCCCCCTTAAGCAAAATTTATTTTCGTTTTTGTCTACCAAACAAACCATCGTTATACAATGAAACTCAGACAAAACTGAACTATTACTTATAGGACCTAAATCCTGTACACAGCAGATCTCACAACTCGACCTGCAACTAGAGGGATGCAGAGTTAGCATTAGCTCTACTGTTAAAGATCTTAGTGTCATATTAGACAGCAATTTAACTTTTGAAAACCATATCTCCCATGTCACAAAAATTGCATTCTTTCATCTGAGAAATATTGCTAAGCTACGAAGTATGCTATCCATCTCAGAAGCAGAAACGCTAGTTCGCGCTTTTATGACTTCTAGGTTGGATTACTGTAATGCTCTGTTCGCTGGTTGCCCAGCCTCCTCTATTAACAAACTTCAGCTAGTACAATATGCAGCCGCCAGAGTTTTTACCAGGTCTAGAAAATATGATCATATCACCCCAATTTTATCCTCGTTACACTGGCTGCCTGTTAAGTTTCGTATTGATTTTAAAATATTACTTCTTACCTATAAAGCATTAAATAATCTAGCTACTGTTTATCTAACCAACCTTCTGTCTCGCTACCATCCAACCCGCTCTTTAAGATCTCAAAACTCAGGGCTTCTGGTAGTACCTAGAACAGCAAAGTCAAGTAAAGGGGGTCGAGCCTTCTCATTTATGGCTCCTAAACTCTGGAGTAGCCTTCCTGATAATGTCAGAGGCTCAGACACACTCTCACAGTTCAACACTAGATTAAAGACCTATCTTTTTAGTAAAGCATACACTCAATACATCACACAGCGGTATGATGCATGAATGTGCTCCACGCATATCGTTTATATACACTATGAACAGCAGCTACGCTAATTATTCTCTTTATTCTCTATTTCCACCTGGGGATACTCATCCCGAGACCCCCAGAGACTATGCAGCGCCACAGATGCGATCCAAGACCCGCAACGAGACGATTCCAAGGCTCCATAATCCTGGACCAGGCTGTATCCTGAGCAGCTGCTTGGCGGAGTAGCAAGTAAGAGGCAGATTCCTGTGACCCTCCAAGGACAGACGAGCCTTGAGTTCTCCAGCCTCCGGCGACTAGACAGCAGCTAGAGCTGCGCACCGATGGATTACTCTTCTGTGTTTGGACTCTCAGTAGTGAATATTAAACAACTCTGAACTGAACTCCAACACTAATAACTGGACTGATATTTTTCAATTTACTATAACCTTCTATGTGAAGCTGCTTTGACACAATCTACATTGTAAAAGCGCTATACAAATAAAGGTGAATTGAATTGAATTTGCCTAATTAATCTTAATAAACTTTTACATATCCCTTTAAGCCGAGTACTACTGAAAAATATCTAGTCAAATATTATGTACTGTCATCATGGTAAAGATAAAATAAATCAGTTAATTGAGCTATTAAAGCTATTATGTTTAGAAACGTGTTGAAAAAAAATCCCTTAAATAGAAATGGTGGAAAGAAATATGCCGTAGGGCTAATAATTCTGACTTGTATGTGTTATGATGAGCTCTTACTGTGTTTCGGAGCACTTTTGTGAAAGAGATGTGTAGAGCGTCATTCACGATCTCTCCGTCTGGAAGCGTGTGATAAACCACCACACAGGCCTGAGGAGCCCACAGGTGATCTGTGCTCAGACTGAAGGAGGACGAATGAACGGTCCCAGCATCTACCACTCCAGCCCGGGACGTCACCTGTAAAACGGAGATAATAATACAGGCTTAACTCAGAGACGATCACCAGAGTGAAAAATGTGTCCAGATGACTATTATTATTTTAAAAACTGTACTTGGATATAACGTAATATACATGAAATACAGCTACGGTTGCTAAGCCACGATTGGTGTGTGGAGAAGCAGTTTTAACATGAAGTGACACGACATCTGACGTACAGATGCCACTTTCACATGCCACTGAATATAGTGACACTTCTGGTGGCATGTCCGGTTTTCACTGTCATGTGTCACTCGGTAGTGGCATGTGTACTGACCTGTGTCACTCGGTAGTGGCATGTGTAGTGACCTGTGCCACTCAGAGGGTCGCTGCAGTGACATCGACACCCTGCAAAGCTTAATGACACTAATCAACACGTGCAAAACGATATTAAATCATTACGCGACTTTTAACATGATTTATTCCATCCCAAGTTAGTTTATACCTGATTACTTCATGATGTTTCAATTTAAAAGCATTTATTTGATGCATTCGTAGTTAAACTTCCGGTATTTATTGCTACTACTGATAATTCATTTGACAATACATATCAGACAATACAATACATGACATGGATATCAAACTTATTGTGACATGCTGATCTGTTGTGCCGTATACTATTGGCTACAATATGGACTTCTCTGTGTATGTTAATTAATAAATAAATTATTAATAAATAAATACATTTATTTATTTAATTTCATTGTAAGGTATTTTTAATAATTTACTTTATAAAGATATATTAGAATAAAGTTATAATAAAATGCGAGTTGTAAATACATATATGCATATAAGATAATAGATGTCATTTGCCTAATCATTTTTAAATATAAAAGCAAAAAGAAACTTATAACGTTAATTTGCTTATAACATGTGCTTATACTGACACCTACTGGCACAAGTCACAAGATCCCTGGCATGCAGTACACATGTCACTACCGAGTGACACATGACAGTGAAAACCGGACATGCCACCGGACGTGTCACTACACTCACTGGCATGTGCCAGTGGCATCTGTACGTCAGATGTCGTGTCACTTCATGTTAAAACTGCTGCTGGGTGTGTGGCGGTTTTCCGGTGTGGCTTTGCGAAGGGTCATTACCATCATTTAAAACCCATTCAAATCACAGAATTCTTTTTTTGTTTTAATTTCTTCAATTAAAAGTACATTTTCTGACATCATATTATAAATAATAACATCGTAGAGATGTTTGTTTGATTCATAATACTTACAAGGTAGTGGAATTTGGTTAAGTTGAAGCTGCTCTCCAAAGTGAAATTCAGCGGCCGTCCAACCTGCGGAAGTCAGACAGTCAGTCTGTCAGTGAAAACTCAGAGAAAAATACAGCATGTTTCAATTTCTAAAGTACCTCAGGCTCGCTGTTTCTGTGAAGCTGAATGTAGGATTTACTTGGTGAAGAATAACTCCTGTAGAGCTGAAGATGCTGGACTGTGTCCTTAAACCGTGCCTGAAACCATCACGAAGACATGCATATCAAACATAGACTCCTCTACTGCACCAAAGCCATGGAAAGAAGAGCTGCACGATTAATTGTTGAAAGATCAAAACCTCGATTCGAAATAGTCATAATTTGCATATGATCTGCATATAATTTTGCATATCTTCTAGATTACTGGCAGGGCTAAATGACAAAAGCCCTTTGCTGCGTCCCAATCCGCATACTATCCGTCCTAAATAGTATGTGAAAATAAAATGAGTGTGTCCCAAATCGTAGTATGCTGAAAAGAGTATGCCAAACATTCCCGGATGGTTTACTATTTCTGGTCAAAATGTTAAGTGTAGAGGCGTCCATACTCTAACTACTGATATTGCCCACAGCAAATTGGACGTGAATTCGATTAGAACTACAAAACGCGGGTGAAAAGTGTAAACAAACTACAAACATGATGGACGCGCAAGACCAACCGTCAAGTAGAGAGGCTTCGGTAAAGATGTTTGTATGACTGTTAGTTAATATCTAGCCCACTGGAGAATATTTAAATGGCGTTGTCTGTGTTATATTTCATCTGCAACAACAATACTGAACTTATATAAAGACGTGTTTGGACATTAACGTCTTAATGTAGAATTATAAAAGACCTGAGGAGGTTTCTCTGCATGAAAGACTCGTGAATGGGAGATTATCCTGCTGCTGCTTCTCAGATAAGGTAGGAAATTAAGTACGACAGAAATGTGGACGATTGACAGGGCTCAGCAACACAACAATCTGTTAACGAGGAAGTAATATGTCCCAAAGCTGTCATACTCTCCTGTTACACACTCAAAAGTTTTCCTCCACAAAAAAAAGTACATACTTTTAGGGTGTAGTAGAAGTATGCGAATTGAGATGACGCACTTCTTTTTTCCCTGCTCTGCCGGCCACATCCACTCCTCCCTCTGCTCTCAACGATACACCACCATCATGAAGTATTTTTTTTTTTTAATCCTGGAGGTAGACTGAAAGGGTTTCATGACCCTTTAAAGATGGAGGAGAAACCATTGGCCGATGTTTCGAGTTATCCAGAGCTGTATGACTGGAGGCGACACAGTGGGGCAGTAGGTAGTGCTGTCGCCTCACAGCAAGAAGGTCGCTGGTTCAGTTGGCATTTCTGTGTGGAGTTTGCACGTTCTCCCTGTGTTCACGTGGGTTTCCTCCGGGTGCTCCGGTTTCCCCCACAGTCCAAAGATATGCAGCACAGGTGAATTGGGTAGGCTAAATTGTCCGTAGTATATGTGTGTGAATGAGATTGTATGGATGTTTCTCAGAGATGGGTTGCGGCTGGAAGGGCATCCGCTGTGTAAAACAGACGCTGGTTAAGTTGGTGGTTGATCCCGCTGTGGCGACCCCGGATTAATAAAGGGACTAAGCCGACAAGAAAATGAATGAATGTATGACTGGATAACAAAATCAACAGCAACACTCGCGCACAATTCGCAGCTGATTCAGTGGTTACCCCTATTGACATAAGTCAGTGTGGTGTGCCTGTGGTGTGCCTTATGTAGTGCCTTACCAACAATTTCCTTCTCTTAAACTCAGACAAAACAGAATTATTACTTATTGGCAGGGCCAGACGGAATCAGTGGACATTTTTTGCTGTTTCTGTGGAGTATTTTGTTAAAAATCTGCGGATTTATGCGGAATGATTCTAGGAGTATCATAACTAAAACCTTAAAATATGAAATAAAAAGTGATACATTTTTAACTTTTAATTAATGTTTACAATGCAAATCAATTTAGATCCATCTTATTTGGTAAACAAAGCAAGTCTCTCATATAAAATATATACTAAAAGACAGAAAATAGTACTTTAAAAACTGTTTTGTAAATAAATCATATGAATATTTTCATATTAGTCAATATTATTACTGAAATTAATTTGAAAACTGAATAAATATAAATGTACACACATTTACACAAGTAAATAAACAGAATCAATGATAGATAAATCTGCGGAATTCTGCACGCACAGATTCCGTGTGGGCCTACTTATTGGGCCTAAATCCTGTACACAGCAGATCTCACAACTCGACCTGCAACTAGAGGGACACAAAGTTAGCATTAGCTCTACTGTAAAAGATCTGGGTGTCATATTAGACAGCAATTTAACTTTTGAAAACCATATCTCCCATGTCACAAAAATTGCATTCTTTCATCTGAGAAATATTGCTGAGCTACGAAGTATGCTATCCATCTCAGATGCAGAAAAGCTAGTTCATGCTTTTATGACTTCTAGGTTAGATTACTGTAATGCTCTGTTCGCTGGTTGCCCAGCCTCCTCTATTAACAAACTTCAGCTAGTACAAAATGCAGCCGCCAGAGTTCTTACCAGGTCTAGAAAATATGATCATATCACCCCAATTTTATCCTCGTTACACTGGCTGCCTGTTAAGTTTCGTATTGAGTTTAAAATATTACTTCTTACATATAAAGCATTAAATAATCTAGCTACTGTTTATCTAACCAACCTTCTGTCTCGCTACAATCCAGCTCGCTCTTTAAGATCTCAAAACTCAGGCCTTCTGGTAGTACCTACTGTAGAACAGCAAAGTCAAGTAAAGGGGGTTGAGCCTTCTCATTTATGGCTCCTAAACTCTGGAATAGCCTTCCTGATAATGTCCGAGGCTCAGACACACTCATCCAGTTCAACACTAGATTTAAGACATATCTCTGTAGTAAAGCATACACTCAATACATCACACAGCGGTATGATGCATGAATATGCTCCACGCATCTGGTTTATATACACTATGAACAGCAGCTACGCTAATTATTCTCTTTGTTCTCTATTTCCACCTGGGGATACTCATCCTGAGGCCCTCGGAGACTATGCAGCGCCATGGATGCGATCCAAGACCCGCGACGAGACGATTCCAAGGTTCCATAATCCTGGATCAGGCTGTATCCTGAGCAGCTGCTTGGTGCATGGAGGTGTGGACAGCATGAGACTGATTCCTGTGACGCTTCAAGGACAGACGAGTCTCGCTGACCACGTCCAGCGTTCTTCAGCCTCCGGCGCCTAGACTGCGGCACTGCACAAGACGTGTGGCCATAAGAGAACTGGTCGTGCCCAACTGAACCTGGTTTCTCTCGAGGTTTTTTTAATTCTTCACTTTTGCCAATTGGTGAAGTTTTTTTCCTTGCCGCTGTCACCACTTGCTCGCATGCTTCGGGACTTGTAGGGCTGCGCATCGATGGATGAATCTTCAGTGTTTGGACTCTCAGTAATGAATATTAAACCATGCTGAACTGAGTTAAACACTGAAAACTGGACTGACACTGTTTCAATTTACTATAACCTTCTATGTGAAGCTGCTTTGACACAATCTACATTGTAAAAGCGCTATACAAATAAAGGTGAATTGAATTGCTGACTCAGCTTCGTATTGTGCGCGAACGTTAATCATAATATTGCGATATTCATGATTTGTGAAGTCATACATTATCATCTAACTCGAAACAGCAACAATTTCTCCCTCTTTAAAAGTCTCCATAGTTGTTTTGATAACACAAACACTGCTGTCACCTCAACAGAAATTCCGCCTCTGCTAGTTGAGACTGACGTTTTCCACTCAGTGACTTTTTTTCAGCTGCGGACGGTTAAAGATGTGAGGACGCATAAGCAGCGCGCAAAACACTCGCAGCCATTAGAAAACCATTCAAAAGATGCGCCTCTCTTCACAAAAAGCCCATTCGGTGTGATCGGCCCCTTCTGAAGCTCTAATGTGAAGTGTGAAAGCAGTGCTGGCACCTCTAGATCCAGAGTGGCCACGCTGTCGGAGAGCTGGATCTGGAAAGACATCAGGCCGTCAGCAGTGACCGGAAGCTCCATGTTCTGGACAGGGAGGTCGTAGATGGGAAGGAAGCTGGTGGGGGGGGTTGTGCTATTCATCATACGAGGCCCTAGAGGTCCTCCGTCACTCCACATCCACGTCCAGGGGCTGAGCTTGTGCTGTGTCACTGCCAGACGAACACTTTTACTCTGATCCTCAGCCGAAAGTGGCCGCTGGTCATACAGACTCAACTTCAGCTTGATGAACACAAATATAACACAAAAGTGAGATCAGGGTTCAGGTCAGTGTGCGCAAATACAGCGGGGGGAAATGAGTATTGAACATATTGTCATGTTTTTTTTTTTTCAGGGAATAATGTTTCTGAAGAAGCTGTTGACATGGAGTTGAACCAGATGTGGTAAAAACACAAATAATACAAACAACAATAAAAACAACAACATTTTTTGTGTAATAACAATGAAATGACACAAGGAGAAACTACTGAAATGTGTTTAATACTTTATATAAAAGGCTTTTTTGCTGTTGGCAGCTTAAAGATCCCTTTCATATGTACTGTAGAATGAAGTCACATGCGTTGCTCAGGTGTGAGTTTTTTCCACAAACTGCAACAGAGTGTACAAATCTTGATGGTTCTGTGGGTCTCGTCTATCTACCCTGCTGAAAAAAAAAACAGTTTAAACCAGCCTAGGCTGGTTGGCTGGTTTTAGCTGGTTGACCAACCTGGTTTTAGAGGAGTTTTGGCCATTTCCAGGCCATTTCCAGCTGTTTCCAGACTGGTCTTAGCTGGTCAGGCTGGAAAATGACCAGCTAAAACCAGCTTTACCAGTCTGGTTAAAGCTGGACATAGCTGGTTTTGGCTGGGCTCCCAGCCTGGTTAGGCTGGAAATAGCTGTTAACCTCTAAAACCAGGCTGGTCAACCAGCTAAAACCAGCCAACTAGCCTAGGCTGTTTTAAGCTTGTTTTTTCAGCGGGGTAATCTGAGCTTTATTTTGTATTTTCAATTGGATTCAGGTCAGGTGATTGGCTGGGCCATTCTACAGCTTGATTTTCTTTCTCTGAAAGCAGTTGCGAGTCTCCTTGGCTGTGTTTTGAATCATTGTCTTGCTGAAATGTCCACCCTGGTTTCATCTTCATCCTCCTGCTAATGTAGATGTTGGACTGAAGCAGCTGATATTCATTTACACTGAGGAAGGGCAGAGGGTTGCTGAAGAACTCCTGAGAGATTTCAGCTGCTGTCTGGGCTTTCACTGCATTTTTACAGCTCCCTTTCTTCATATGTTCGATACTTTTTCCTCGGCGTCATTTCATTTTATTATGCATAACTTTAATTTGTAAACTACTTAGATTTTTTCTTTTCTCATATGGATTTATTTGGTTATTAACAACATCTGGGGGAAATTTCAAGTCAACAGCACCTTTAGAAATATGTTTTCTGAAAAAAAAAATAGTGGCGTGTTCAATACTTATTTTCTCCGCTGTATGTTGATGACTAGAGGTGACTGTACAAAAAAACTAAATCAGAAATGCATTATGAAATTTCAGTTATCGTCTGTTTGTAGCACCATGTATGTTTTGGGTCTGTGTTATAATAAGGAAATGTACAAATGGTGAAGTGAATATATCGTCACCTTAGAGTTATAAGGTTCTATCTGACATTTTTGTCAAAATTAAATTATTGACATTCTTATTATTTAACAACGTATTTACATTATCAGATGTTTTTTATTAGTTGTTTACTTTAAGACTTTTTATTTAAAAACAAATGTAACACACATACTGTTAGTTATGGAAAGCAAAAAACTTTGAAGCTCAATATCTCAAAATCATTCAGAACGCAGATTCCAAGGTGACGATATGATATGTTCATTTATTCATTTTCATTCGGCTCAGTCCCTTATTTATCAGGGGTCGCAACAGTGAAATTAATCACCAACATATCCAGTATATGTTTCACACCCTTTCAGCTGCAACCCAGTACTGGGAAACACCCATACACTCTCACAAATTAGACACATACACAACAACCAGTTTAGTTTACCCAATTCACCTATAACGCATGTGTTTGGATTGTGGGGGAAACCGGAGCACCTGAAGGAAACCCACGCCAACACGGGGAGAACATATAATATGTGAAAGGATGAAATATTCTTCTTGTAATAAGAAGCAGTAATAGACGAATGATGTAAAAATTATAGGTGGGTAAAATAATAATCGTCCATGACGTATTTTGTTTAAAGAATTGTTTAAAGTAGGGTGACACAGTGGCTTAGTGGTTAGCACTGTTATCTTACAGCAAGAAGGTTGCTGGTTTGAATCCCGGCTGGACCAGTTGGCATTTCTATATGGAGTTTGTTCTCCCCGTGTTAGCGTGGGTTTCCTCCGGGTGCTCCAGTTTCCCCCACAGTCCAAACACATGCGCTATTGGTGAACTGAATAACCTAAACTGGCTGTAGTGTGTGAGTGTGTGTGTGAGATTGATTTTGTATGGGTCTTTCCCAGTACTGGGTTGCAGCTGGAAGGGCTTCCGCTGTGTAAAACATATTCAATCCACTGTGGCAACCCCTAAAATAGAGACTAAGCCAAAGGAAAATGAATGAATTGTTTTTAGTGTATGACTTTCTGATCCAAATAAATAAATTGAATAAAATCAATGAATAAGATCACCCCGATTTCCTCAAAACAAAGATAAAAAGTCATGTTTTTCGCTCTTTACCTGGGCTGTGAAGGTCATGGAGGGTTTAACGATCTGTGGATATTGCAAAAACTCTAGCTTGTATTCATTTGTCACAATGGAAACCCTTGCGCTGCTGTTGTACGTTAAACCTGCAGACACACAAACGCAAAACAGCACAAATCTCAATGTGTGCATATTTAAGAATACATTATTATTTTTTAATATTAATAATATATATCAATATTGTTAATTTTGCATGAATGAGTCCATGTGTTTGTTTATTATAAATAGAAAAACGATGCACCTGTGACACTCTCTGTGACGTTCACACTGATGTCGATAAACTCACTGGGTCTGTAGCTGTCATAATATGGATATGAATAATCATTGAACCGTGTGGAAAAGTCTTGCTTGTCAAAGGTGATTTCAGCAGAGCCCTCTATCTACAGCGGAGAAAATAAAAAGTCAGTTGAAATTACAAATATCAGTTTTTAAATTCACAGTGTTGAGAAATAAAGGGATTCATTTTTTTATTTGTCTTTTACTTTTCATTAAATAAACGTATTGCATAGAGATAGATTAACCAAACTTCTCCTCGAAGCGTGATAGGCTAATTAAGGAGACGCAGCCAGTCAACTAAAATAACTTCTGGTTTAAGGCTTTCTGTTGGGCAGGGAAGTGAAATGCGCCTAAAGTCTCCAAGAGCTGAATGTTTGCAGGGTTTACTATAGATGGAAATGATATCGGGGTCGATTGGGCCTCAAAACCTGCATTTTACTGTTGAGTTCTGGTGTGCAGAGAAAGGTTGCAGAAAGAGGAAGTATGTTTGGGTGCGGAATGATTCACAAGTGACAAATTCTATCAAAACTCCACCTTTTCATATCAGCCGTGTATAAATACTGGGATAAGGGAAATGTGGTCCTCTGGAATGTAACTCTGGATTGCATTGGTGTAGCGTGGCCCAGAGCTCTGAATCGAATTGTTCATTTGTAAATTACTAATACTTTTGCAGTGAAGAAGACCCTCTCCTGACTTTTCATTGAACACGCACGGAATTGTATTATAAAATTCCTACAACAGTAGAAGTCAAAATTAATCGCCTTACAGTGATTTTTCTTTTTCAAAAACTTCCCAAATGATGTTTAACAGAGCGAGGAATTTTTCACAGTATTTCCTGTAATATTTTTTCTTCTGGAGAAAGTCTTGATTGCTTTATTTTGGCTAGAATAAAAGCAGTTTAAGTTTTTCTTTTTAAAACATTTTAGGGTCAATATTATTAGCCCCCTTAAGCTATTTTTTTTTCCCCGATCGTCTACAGAACAAACCACTGTTATACAAGGACTTGCCTAATTACACTAACTTGTCAAATTAACCTAGTTAAACCTTTAAGGGCTATTTTAACAATCTAAGCACAAAGTCTAAAGCGCATGGTGCAAAAGCATTAAGGGCATGTCTGAGGGCGTACTCACACTAAGCTATCCGAACCGTGCCCAGGCCCAATTCCCCGAACATTTGAGAAGTGTGAGTACTCTGAATCGGGCTCAGGCACGGCTCAGTTGGCCAGCCCTGGGGGACAAGTGTATGTAAGCGTACTAACTGTACATAGTGTGAATACACCCTGAATCAACTTCTGCTATTTTAAGAATGGAAAAATATGCTCTGCGCCCCAGTGTGTTTTTAGCATAACGTGCATTAAACCAATCAGAGTCTCATCTTCCATTCACTTTAAGAGTCAGTTGCGGCGCACCATGGCGCATTTGCTATATACATGTCGGATTTTGTAAGGAGAAAAACCGAGCGCTTCACTAGCAAGAAAACAGTTAAACAAAGCATCTGCAGCGTAAGGATAAAGAACGAGCCTCCTCCACTCAGCCTCTTTACTTGGATAAGGAAACGGTGTTGTGCGCACAGCACTGGAGACATCCATTAGCCTACATATTTAATTTTGTTTGTTAAACGCAAAGATTTGTTTCAAAACTATTCCTTAATTCAGTTTTAATTTCCAGCAAAAGAATAAATGAACAACAATAACGAAGTGTGGTAAAAAAAAAACTTGTTTGGAGTTATTTCCAAACAAACACACTATTTATTGCCTCATATGGTGATGCAGACGTCTCCAAAACCCCACAGGGTTTTATCAAATCTAAACTTGTTTTTTTTTTAAAACAAATATAAATACGCATATTATAAATAATTCTGCTAATAATAATAACATTATCAGGGTTCATGCACATTTTTACTACTAATATTCAATGACTTTTCCAGAACTTTCAAGTACATTTTCATGACCTAATGTTTCATTTAATGTCAATGTATATGGTAAACAATAAGAAAAATGATGCATGTTAAAAACTATCACAGCATAACATAACACGCAATAATCTATTTAGTTTAAATGAATCTTTATATCTATGTAAAATGTATTTAGATAGCACTAATAATGTGAGAGCATGTGTTTGACCATGGACAAAAAAAAAAAGTAAAGACAACTAACCTATATTTAAGTATACAGATATTTGTTCAACTAATTTCCATGACTTTTCCAAAACTTTGTGGGTTTTTCAGTTTTTCCAAAACTTTTTCAGGCCTGGAAAATGTAAAAATTCCATGACTTTTCCAGGTTTTTCATGACCGTATGATCCCTGCATTATACAAATGCAGATTGTCATGAATGAACTGAAAAAGGCATGGAGGTATGAAGGAGGCATGGAGGTTGTGGTTTTTATATTTATGTAGAAAATAATAACTTCTAATAATAACTAGAAAATAATAATTTATTAACATTTTAATCCTTTAATTTTATGATATGTAAAGATATTTGTGTATTGCTGTACATCCTGTGTGTATTGAGCAATGTTTAAGCGTTTGAACCCACATAGGCGCATAACTAACACACTCTGCGCTAGACTTTAGATGGTCAATGGCGTGGTCTATTTCAGTTCCTCAAAATAGCAATGCGACAACAATGTGCCTTAACACACACCTCTATTTTAGACCAGCACACCCATGAGTCCACAAAGTGATGTAAATGGATTTGCTATTTAAACAACGTGGTGCAAAATGTGAAAATTAGGGTTGCGCTGGTCTAAAAATAGCAACAAATCACGCCAAACACGTCTTATTGCACCGGGTGTAGGGGCTCTAAATGTTACTTTAAGCTAAATACTAGTATCTAGTCAAATATTATTTACTGTCATCATGGCAAAGATAAAATAAATCAGTGATTAGAAATGAGTTATTAAAACTATTATGTTTAGAAGTGTGCTGAAAAATCTTCAGAAACAGAACAAAAATTTGGGGAAAAAATATACAGGGGGGCTGATAATTATAATTATGTGTTTGTGTGAATGATACTCACCCTTTCTTTGTGTTCGTATCGCATTTCAATGCCATGAAAACCATGGACAAATGTAACGTTCATAAACCCACTGACAGGCTTCCCATAATAATATCTGAGAGGAGAGATGGAAAGCAGTCATTTTGTGCATCTAATAAATAATTGAACAGTTGTTCAGGATGCTCACTTGGCTGTGACCGTCCCCGTCAGTGTGTCTTCATAATACAGGACAGAAGGAACGTCCAGCTTCACCTCGAATCTAGGTAGTACTGGAACACACATGCTGATCCACTTAATACCAATGCAGTGACAAAACAATGATCATAATAGATGTGTGCAGTGCGTGAAAGCTCACCGTAGTAGTCCACAGTGAACGCTCTCTCATGAATAACATCCTGCATGAAAAATAATAGTTAAAGAATGGAAAAATGAAGTGGCGCGTGTCCAAATTTGGTGATCTGTAGTCCATATAGTTTACTGAATTTAAAGGGGGCCTATTATGCCACTTTTTACAAGGTGTACAAAAAGTCTGTGATGTCCCTAGAGAGTGTAAGTGACGTTTCAGCTCAAAATACCCACAGATAATGTTTTATAACATAGACCTTTTTCCTCATTGCTGTATGGAGGGTACCATAGCAAGCGTATTCCTGTAGGACGCTTACAACTTTCCTTTACAGCGTTTCTCAACTGGAATTATTGATCCGAAAGTGTGTGTTTTTACCATTTTGAGTGGCTTACGGAGTGTTTTTATGATGCACAACTTGATTTTGAAAGTGATTTTGATTTGTTACTATGTCAGTATAGCAGATTATAGGTCAAGGTGGAGTCCCGCAAGGCTCAATTCTGGCACCTCTCCTGTTTAACCTTTATATGCTTCCTCTGAGCCAAATAATGAGAAAGAACCAAATCTCCTACCACAGCTATGCTGATGACACTCAGATCTACTCAGGCCCAATCCCAATTCTACCCCTTAGCCCTTAGCCCTTTTCGCGAGTTCACGTCAAGGGGTAGTCGTGTCCCAATTCTCTTTAGCTTAAAGGCGTAGGGCTAAGGGCAAGGGGTATACACCCCTTCGAACGAAGATTTTTCAGGACCACAATTAAAACGGAGGTGTAAGAAAATATACCAGAATACACCAGCCACAGCTGAAGCCGGAAGTAAGGAGATCCACAAATTAGTGTTTTTTTGTCATTATTATGAATTTTTACGACAAACATATGTTTTAATATATCCATAACCGCGTTCGTGTTTTACAGTCATGCTTTAAAAAAAAAAAAAACTAAATTTCGCGATCTATAATCCATAATCATAACTAGGGCCAGACGGAATCTGCGGACATTTTTTGGTCTTTCTGCGGAGTATTTTGTTAAAAATCTACGGATTTATGCGGAATAATTTTGGGAATATCATAACTAAAACCTAAAA
The DNA here is from genome assembly GCA_903798035.1 of Danio albolineatus. NCBI lineage: Eukaryota > Metazoa > Chordata > Actinopteri > Cypriniformes > Danionidae > Danio > Danio albolineatus. The sequence continues at coordinate 1,421,547 of CAIGQQ010037999.1, read as the reverse complement.
TATATAAATAAAAAGTAATACCTTTTTAACTTTTATTTAATGTTTACAATGCAAAACCAATTAAACCCACCTTATTTGTTAAACAAAGCAAGTCTCTCATATAAAATATTTACTAAAAGACAGAAAATATTACTTTACAAACCGTATTGTAAATAAATCACATGAATATTTTCATATTAGCCAATATTATTACTTTAATTAATTTGAAAACACAATAAATATAAATCTACACACATTTACACCAGTAAATAAACAGAACCATGATGGGCTAAAAATCTGCGGAAATCTGCGGACTTCTGCGCGCGCAGATTCTGTGTAGGCCTAATCATAACTCATGTACAGCAGTCTCGCAACATTCTGACACACGATGACACTCGAATACCCTGTCAGTAATGTCTAGCAGCTGGGAATGAGCTTTTTACAGTGTCTGCTATAATGTTAATGTTGTTTTCGTGTGTTTACATTGATAAATATGGCCACTGTGTAAACACACAGTACAGTTCCGATCTTATTGTCACATTAGACGTTATGATAACATAATATACGCCTTCAGTGATTTCCTGAAGATAAACACCAAACAATAACACAACTGGAATAACTCCAGCAGTCGTGATCGTCTGATCTCATATGAAGCAAGAGATCGCGATGACATATGATGACGTGTGCAGGTGTTGAAGTGCTGTCCCAATTCTTAGGGGTAAGTTTTGAAGCCCTTCCCCTTAACCCTCGGTTGTAAGGGCCAAGGGGAAGGGGTAGGGGTACAGAAATAGAATTGGGATTGGGACTTAGCCTTACTGCCTAATGACTACAGCCCAATTGACACCCTCTACCAATGCATTGATGACATTAACAGTTGGATGTGCCAAAACTTTCTTCAGTTAAACAAAGAGAAAACTAAAGTAACTGCATTTGGGAACAGAGATGAGGTTCTCAAGGTGAATGCGTACCTCTGCTCCAAGGGTCATGCAACAAAAAGTAAGGTCAAGAATCTTGGTGTGACTCTGGAGTCAGATTTGAGTTTCAATAGTCATGTCAAAGCAGTAACGCCGAGTTCAGACTGCATGATTTGTTAAAGGTTTTGAGAAATCGCCGACAAATGCCTGAAATCACAAGCAAATCGGTGCTTGTGCACATGAGTAACAATCACACAATATGAACTATCAATGACGCCATCTGAGAGAATCGCTGTTTAGTCGCCGATGCCCGTGATATATTTGGCGTGCTGAATATCTGGAGCTGCCTGTGATTCAAATCATGCCTTGTGAAATGTGTTTTGACTGAAAATAACATCAGCGATCACCTACAGCCAATCAGAGAGCAGCATCCAGGCTAGTGGGAAGTTGCAGGAGGAGAAGTTACCACAATATCAACAAGCATGGCTTTGTTTGAGAAAAGGCCTTCTTTTTGGTGCATTTGGGACCAAGAAATGGAGGAAAAATTGGTGGAGCACCTGTGTCTGTTTGACGTTTCATCCGAGCAGTATCATAACCGGGTTTGAGAAAGAAAAAAGTTGGAGAGAAATCGTCAATTCTCTTCAAAAGCCAGGTGAGAAAAATAAGTACATTTTCTACCCCACTAAAGGCTTCTTTCTGCGTTGTTTACATGTCACTTCTCGCGTGTGCTTGGTTGTATTTGCGGACCCAGACAAAGTTGTCGGGGATACTCCTTTTGTAAAGTCATGCAGCGTGAAACCCCCTGACGCTGATCCATATTGTAGTGTAATCACAGCACCGACGGAACGCTAGCCCAGATAGTCAGGCAGTGTAAAAACATCTGTGACTCGACTACTTTGAAAATCATGCAGTCTGAACTCGACATAAGTAAATCAGCATACTATCATCTCAAAAACATGGCAAGAATTAGATGCTTTGTGTCCAGTGAAGACTTAGAGAAACTTGTTCATGCTTTTATCAGCAGCAGGGTGGATTACTGTAACAGCCTCCTCACTGGCCTTCCCAAAAAGACAGTCAGACAGTTGCAGCTCATCCAGAACGCTGCGGCCAGGATTCTGACCAGAACCAGGATATCAGAGCACATCACAGCTGTCCTCAGGTCTCTATGCTGGCTCCCAGTTACATTCAGAATAGATTTTAAAGTATTACTACTTGTCTATAAATCACTAAATGGCCTAGGAGCTCAATACATTACAGATATGCTGACTGAATACAAGCCTAACAGATCACTCAGATCATTAGGGTCATGTTAACTAGAAACTCCAAAAGTTCAGTCAGAGCAGGGTGAATCGGCCTTCAGCTACTAACAGCGCCCCCTACTGCTGGAATCAGCTTCCAGAAATGATCAGATGTGCTCCAACATTAGGCACATTCAAATCAAGACTGAAGACACATCTGTTTAGCTGTGCCTTTACTGAATGAGCACTGTGCTACATCCAACAGATCGCACTATTGTGTCTTTCTTTTCTTTTCATTCTTTTAAAACCTGTTTTAACACATTTTAATGTGTTTTTACTTATTTTTATAATTTGTTTTTATTTTCTTATACTTTAAATTTTCTTTCTGTTAATGTAAAGCACTTTTAATTGCCACTGTGTATGACGTGCTATATAAATAAACTTGCCTTGCCTTGCCTTGTTAAAGCTGTTAAACTTCTCAGATGCGGTTCAAGCGCGAGAGAAAAACGTTCCCCTTATTATCCAAAGGCACAATGACATGGAAAAAAAAAAGAGCGGGCGCTGACTGACGGCTCATAATAAAAATGTCCTCTTTTCTCCATTCCTGTATTTAATCTGTTCGCATGGTTTCATTTTTTTTTTTATTCTTTTGACAGGTTGTTTTACTATAATTTAGGACAGAAAAGTTCTCATTTGGCCATCTTGTTTTAATCTAGACCTTTTTAAACCAGTATGCATCTTAATCGTAAAGTCCATGGTGTGATTTATGCGTGTGACGTATGCAAAATTTTTCTATTAGCGTTTATTGGTTATGTGGCGGATATTGATCTCTCTCTCTCTTTAACTTTTTTAATCCTCGTGTATGAGATTTAAGGTTTGGGACTGTGCTGAAGTCTGTTCTGAAATTAAAGCGTCAGAGTTGACGTCATTGGCTACAGTTTTTAATGAAGCGCGACAGGTCGCATTGACAGGTAAGAATCCGAACAACCTGCTTACACTGCAGACATGTGGGTATGGATCAGATTCATATCGGATAAATTTCCACATATGAACAGGGCCTGAATCTGATTTGAGTAAATCAGAATCCATGTGATTTGTTTCCTGCTTACACACACGTGGGCCATATCCAATCTGTGCCGCATGGGAGAAAAAAATTGAGCCACTTGAACCATGCAGTGTAAACGCAGCCTTTGATTGACATTCACTTTCATCAGAGGTGGAACTCCCGTAATTCATACGTCCCAATGCAGTTTCAAAAATGCACTTTTGCTCATATTCATCAAGCTGCCAGATCTTGAATGAAGTTCATTACCACACACAATTGACGCAATATTCAAATCTTGTAACATATTTTACCTCAATCTGGCAAATTACGCTACAACTTTCATTGTGTGACAAACTATATTCCGCCATTGCATTGTGATCTGTTGGATGAGGCTTTTGATTAAAGCTATTAAAATTGTAAATTATGTTAAAATGATAAATACTGTTCAATTCCTTAGAGAGTTTATTGTTATCGTTTCGCTTTACAAGACCTCATTGTGTCACCAGGAGCCATGGATATTGCTTTGGGCTCATTTGTATGTTTATTTTGTTATTTGTATTTTTATCTTTAATCTGAAAAACCATCACCATTCTACTAAAGAAAAAAAAACGCATACTGTACGTGTTGGATGGCCTTTGGGTGAGTAAAAATACTGGAATTTTTGGATTTAATATGTTACAAACAATGTTAAAAGTCATTTGGAATTTCAAAACCAAATGTTGGCAGGTATGATAGTGATACTTGAATAGAGGTCGAAATCTTTTAAAATTTAAATTCTTAATATTAAAATCTTTCAATCGTCCAGCTCTAACAGGCCAAAACGCTCAAAAACTGCCTTCATTTTCCACTTACATTGACTCCAGCTGCGATCTTCCAGGATCCGAGCGGTGGATTCTGAGAGATGTTCAGCTCTTTAGAAATGACACCCAGAAAACCGTCCACGGCGAGCCACTGTCGAATCATATTCCCCTTGGGATCCTGCTCATATTAAAAAAAACACACAAAAGCAATGCAATAAGTGCACTGGAAAACGTGATAAGCTCATATTACTCAAACTTCATGGAAACTCATGCCCTCAAAATATTTTGAGAAAACAAACTAGTACAACCTTATTTTATTTTGGACTACAACAGTGTGTTTGTGACGAGCAGTGCTGCACATAGGTTTGTTGTTGGTTATAATTGAATTCTAATAGAGAAATGAACTAGTTTAATCAGTTTGTTTGCATAAACATCACTGAAACTCCACTCTTTATGATTAAGTGTTACTTACAGCAATAGCATGTGCTAATGTAACTATTAAACAGACTTGTTTTTTTTTACATTAGCATGATTATATTTCTGGAACAATAATTAGGGTAATTAGTTTCAAAGTAGCTATGTGGCGCCGGAATTCATATGCTGATTCGGTCCAGCCCATACCGGCTACATAGGTGGCACCGGGTTTCGGTACCCAACCCTATACCTAATGATCTAGAAACTAGGATAATTCACAAACATGAATTAGGAGAAGGATGCAAAAAGCCATCACAAAGGTTAAAAGTCTCTCCACAGTCAGGAATATAGTAAGAAAATGGAAGGCCACAGGAACAGCTCGTTTCAGAAAAATGTGCTAGACTAAGAAAAATATCTGAAAGACAAAGGTGAGGAATGGTTTGAATGGTCACAGGAAAACCACAGATCACCTTCAAAGAGCTCCAGGACCATCTTGCTACTAATAATGTCATTGTACATCATTGCACAGTTCAGGGCACTCTTCTGCCAACAAGAAGAGTTGTTATGCAAAGACTTATCTGGACAAGCCTGAATCATTTTGGAAAAATATACTGTGGACAGATGCCACAGCCATACTGTAGGTGCTTTGCATGGTGAAAAAAACCCCCCAGCATTCCAGGAGAAGAACCTGCTCACTACTGTAAAATAAGGTGGAGGGTTCATCATTCTTTGGGAATGTGTGGCAAGCACAGATATTGGAAACCTTGTCAAAGTTAAAAGTAGCATGGATTCCACCCAGTATCAGCAGATTCTGAAGAACAATGTTCTGGAATCAGTCAAGAGGCTGAAGTTATGACAGGGTTGGATGTTTCAGCAGTGACCCAAAAGCACACTTCCAGATCTACAGAGTAATTCATGCTCAGATATGATACAATGTTCTAGAATGGCCATCCCAGTCCCCAGACTTGAACAACATAGAAAATATATGGATTGATTTGAAAAGGGCCGTTCGAGCTCAACACCAATCAAACCTGACTGAACTGGAGAAATTTTGTGAGGACGAATGGCCCAAAATGCCTTCAGCAAGAATTCAGGAACTTATCCTTGACTATAAGAAGTGTCTACAGGCTGTTATTTCAGCAAAAGATGGCTCTACAAAAGATTGATATCATTATTCTGTTGGGGTGCCCAAATTTTTGCACCTGTCTGTTTTTGCGTCACATCTGTTGATTAAATCAATGTCATGTCAGAACTGAAATGTTGCTTTTTCCCTACTGTAAAAAACGAGGAGTGGGGTTTACTTGAAAAAAGCTTGGAAATATTTTTCACTCAGAAAAGGCTAGTAAATCTTACAAAGCCTTGCCAGGTAAAAGATTAACCAAAAATATTAGTACATTTAATTAGAAAAGTTAGGTTAAGTTTACTTGGGGAATTCTAAGTAAATTTGATTGACTTTCTGTTGGTAAAATTTACTTAAGTTGTACATTTAATATATATTAGTATTTTGAGATTTTTTTTTATCCAATATTCCTACTTATCTTATTTAGTTATCCTGAGTAAACTTTATTTCAAAATGTTAAATAAAATATGGTGATGCATTGCAACTGGTATAAAATATATCCAAATGAAACTTCTGATTTGAAAGGCCATGGCTTGCAATAATGAAAATTATCAGGGGTGGCCAAAATTTTTCATTAGACTGTATATCGTTCATAACTTAAGTGTTAGTTTAAAAAATAATGAATAAATAAAAGGCCCTGTTTGTCTCAAATCTTTTAAGAATTAAAAGTTTAATTTCAATTGTCTGTGCATTGAGATTTATGTAGATTTTTAACATTTAGTCAAGTGATTAAACTACAGAGTAACTAAGATACTTTTCAAATAAAGTGATTAGTAATAGTCATTTTGATGAGCTAATTAGTAAATAATTACTTTTTTGAAGTGACTTACTTAATACTCTATATCAGAGATGCCCAAAGTAGGGCCCGCGGGCCAAAGTTGGCCCATTGTAACCTTTGATTTGGCCCATCATCTCATCTGAGAAGAGAGCGAGAATGATGAAGAGGGTTGGGGCGAATGGCTTAAATGATGGCTAGAGGACTATGTGTAGTCTAGTATAACTCTATTCTGTTATAAATTAAATTGTTTTTGTTTTTACTGTATTAAAGTTCTTAAAATAAATGTAAAAAAAATTCTGTATTTGTTTTCCAAAAAACAAAAAGCATTGTTTTCCAGGTTTTTTTTATATTATTAAATAATACAGGAAACATCCATGATAACTATATTTACCTTCAGCCCACTACCATCAACTAAGTTTGGTTTTTGGCCCTTCATAAGAAAAGTTTGAGCACCCCTGCTCTATATAAATAATTGTATATTTATATGCTGCTTTCATTGTATTTATACGATAAATATTATTTTTAGTATAAATAATTTATTCTCAACCAAACCACAGACTCTACTCTTTACTCCAATGGAAACCCTATAACTAATAATTAATCTTGTGCAAAAACATAAAGAATAACACTTGATTTTAATACGAAATGCTTGCTGAGAGCAAAAAAAAAAAAATCTGATCAGTCTAACCGCACCTCAATACATAAAATGTTGAGTTCATGTGACTAAATTATTATTAAGTACAAAGAATGTTTTTTTTATATTTAAGTGAAATGAACTCAAATAATTTCATTTTATTGTTAGGTATTATAACGTATTTATTCATCCATCTCTCCGTACACATAACTGGTGCATTCATTTATATGCTAATCAGACACTTACCCTAATAAAAATATCAATCTGCCCCTTGTACGGCTTTCCTTCAGGAGTAACTGATATAACCCGAAATCTGACTGTCTGTCCGGGCTGGTAGTAGTTCCTGTCGGTCTGGATAAAGACGGACATGCATTTGGGGCTGAAGAGCATGGCGGTGGAGTTGGAAAACACAAGGCGAGTTCCTGAAAAGCCCTCCACATTCAGCTGATACGGATACCAGTAAGTCATGTCATCATAAAAGACCTGCGAAGAACAAATAACACACAATAAACCAAAAAATCTTTCAACGTTAATTAAACATTGAGTATCAGTAATAATAAATCATAACAGAACAGCTAATTAGCATATTATAACCATTTTTGAAGGATCATTACACGTTTTGATTCAATAATTGTAATTCAATTCTTTAATTCAGCTTTAAACCGAAGAAATAAACAAAATTTTAACCACTGTTTTTAATAACAATAAAAGAAATCAATCCGGGATTGGTATGGTTTATAAAGTGTTTTAAAGGGCACCTATTTTACCCTTTTTTCAAGATTTAAAGGGTCACGAAACACCAAAACTCATTTTTTTGAGCTGTTGACAGTCATATATGTGGCCCATGCTGCTATAAACACTATTAGGACACATATATTTAGCTAAAGAGTGAAAATTGGTTGTTTTTGCGTTATTTCGAGCAAATTCGTTCTTCCGGTTTGAAACTAATTTTTGAAGCTGCGTCATGCTGATGAGATCCATGCATGTATTCCAGCGTGGAGAGTGGACGTCTGTACCTGCGAGTGCATCGTGAAGTCTCTGAGTGTGCAGCTTTAATTCATGAGATAGACTTGGTTCAAACCAATCAGCGCGTTTATTGTGTATGTGGTGCAACTTCATTAATACACTCTAAAAAAAAAAGGTGCTAAATAGCACCAAAACTGGTTCTTTGGTCGTAACGAGGGGGGAACCTTTTTTGGTGCTATACAGCACCTTAAAAAAATAGGTGCTATATAGTACTTTTGTCAAATGGTACTATATAGCACCTATATTTTAAGGTGCTCATAATGTTACTTTACCCTTTCCGCAAATAAAGCCGGCATAAAAGTTGAGAATTAGCTATAAGAACAAGCGCTTACCAGTAGTAATGGGGCTTTATAGCACTCTAACCCCCCAAAGAACCACTGAAAAACCTTTATTATGCTTTAAAGGATCTTTACACAGTAAAAGTGCTATATAGCACCCTGACCACCTTAAAGAACCACTGAAGAACCACTGAAGAACCTTCATGGTGCTTTAAAAGTTCTTTACACAGTAAAAGTGCTAAATAGCACCTCAAATATCGTAAAGAACTACTGAAGAACCACTGAAGAACCTTTTTTTTTTAGAGTGTATGCATGATAGCTTCGAAGATTGTCTGTACCTGTTACAGTGTTCAGACGACAGAGAGACACCACGTTGTGTTGCCAAAACAAGTGCTGGAACAAGAATTGTTTGGAGACACAGGTCTCCAGTGTTGTGTTTATGTGCTGCAACGAAGCTTTTGTTTTCATTTCCCCGCTATGAGAGCTCCGCTAGGCTCACGTGGGGACTTCTGTGCACACGCACGCAGCAGAAATGCGTTTGTAAGGAACATTTTTTCACCCGAGAGCTTTTCGAGTCTGGAAATGGTGAAATCCGGATTTGCCGCTCGTCTCCTTTTAAAAAATACGGCTCCAGTTCATGCTGATTGCCCTGTCTTTACAGATTTGGTAAGTGATCGATCAGTGGTCTGTTTGTTTCTTCAGATGGCAAAGTTAGTTCGTATCGTCAGCAGTACTCTTTCAGTGTTTAAAGACAGAACACAGTTAAAATGATTAGAACTGTTACTGAATTTACAGTACATTAATATCACTACAATATTATAGACTGAAAGATCCGCTGTAAACGCTGCTCTCCAAGTGCAAACATGTAAACAACGTAATTAAACTAATGCTGAAGTGTAGACTTTTCGCCGCATTTTGTGACAGGATAGTCTATACACACACGGCTTTCTGACACTACCTACCGAGTGCATTTAAGTTACCAAGAAATGCAGAGGGGTTTTTATTTCTCTCATACGAAAACTGCACTTCACAGTTTCTCACATCTTGTTTGTCACGGGGGACATGCAGGAAATGTTCATGGATAAAAGTGAAAGTACCAAACTGCAGTTAAGTCAACAAATTAAGAATTTGGCAAATAATTTGATTACTGATGTCAATGTAAACAGTCAATGTCTTTCTCCTCTGTGTCTGTGTTTGTTTTGCCTGTTTGAAAATCAGCGCGTGCCCAAATAGAAACTCCCATTTTTATGCAAAACCTTCTCTCTTTTCCTCCCCCGACACTTCCACCTAAACAGAGCTGCACACACCCACTTTCCTAAGCTTTTCCAAACTAGACATTTGAAAACACCCTGCTGAGACAGGGGGTTTCGTGGCCCTTTAAGATAAGTCTTTTGTGTCTCCAGAATATGTCTGTAATGTTTCAGCTCAAAACACCCAACAGATTATTTATTTAACCCTTCAGAAAATTATATTTTTCTGCTTTGAACACAGTGTAGCTGTTTTTGTGGCCTGTGCCTTTAATGCTAGTTCTTCCCTCCCACCATTCCCACATTCCTGTCAGAGTGTGCCTCAATCTCTGCCTCGGCTGCGTCAGATAAACAGCACAGAGGAAGCAGACCTCACGTAACGTTTGTGAGAAATACTACAGTAAGAACTTTCCCAATGATTATTTGATGTATTTGTTGTGGAGTTAATTTAAGCCTTTCTGCAACGATGAGTCACACACAATGTTGTTACAAAGTTCACACACGCACATACACAGTGCGCATGTTGAGCCTTGCACTGTTTTTGCACAGCAAATGTGACAGGATACAAGTTAATATCCACTGCTATATGGACATCCGTTATGTTAATGCACAAAATAAACCTGATTAAACCTCCACAAAGCGGGATTGAAGCGTCTTCTTTTATAATTGTACAGACACGTGGCTGTGGTGAAGTAAAGCTGAAGTAATTCGCTGTAGTTTATTACAAACATGCACTGTTTTAAAAATGTTTAAACTTGTAAAACTCATTCTTGATCACATCTGATGATGATTGATGATCACAGAGAGCTGAACGGATCTTTTAATCCCAGTTGCTTTGCGCACGTCCTGTCTTGTGGAGACATGTTAATACGTGGCTGTCAATCAAATCGGTGGGCAGGGAAACCGCACTCCTACGTCAAGTCACGGTCGCAAGTCAACCCAATATGACTGTGGACACACTATACCCACACACAATTCTGTCCAAACAGCTTACAAAAGATGATTTTCATCATAGGTGCCCTTTAAAAATGTTTATTTCTGTATGTATTTATGTATGTATGTATGTATGTATGTATGTATGTATGAATGTATTTATTTATCTATTTGTTTTTTATTTTCCAATATATTCTGTTCCCTTTGTATTTACTTCTTATTTCTATTCCCTTTTTCTTGTTTCTATCTATTTATTTCTTATTTCTATTCCATTTTGTCTTGGTTTTTTTATTTTCCCTGAATTAATTTTTCCCTTAAAGTTAAAAAGTTAAAAACTTTGAAAAACAATATATACACATTTAAAAATTTGTGTGCCAATGTAAAAAAAATAATAATAAAGAGAACAGTAAAACCAAATGTACAATTGTGAAAAGATCAAACTTTCCCTTAAAAGAAAATAATAATTTTTATGTAACAAGGAACCCAGTTATTGAGTAATTTAAAAAAATCAGTATTTAAAGCCTAACAGAAACAGTCCAGTTTATTTTTCTTTAAATTAATTAATTAAATAAATATTTTTCTTTTCCCTTTTATTTAGCTTTTTCTTGTTTTTTTTGTCTCATTTTCTCTGAATTTCTTTATTTTTTCAATCTAAAAAAAAATAACTCAGAACGTTAAGAAAATAGTACAATTGTGAATATTACTAACATTAAAAAAACTTTCTAATAGTTAATAATAATCTCTTAATTTTCTTTCCATTTAATTTTACATTACATTTATCTTATTTTTTTTCTGAACAATTTTCTTCCAAACAAACAAAAAGCACTCTGGGGTACCTCAAATATTTGCTCGGTGCTCTTTGGGTAAAGGATTCATCAAAGCAAACAACAAAAATCAATCCAAGGCACTAGAAAAATGTGGAATATTTTTTTTAAAGCCTTTATTCACATGGCTCATTCTTAAAACACCATCGCGTTTCGGCAGGGAGATGCCTTCATCAGGATAACAGTGATCAGGTTCGTCTAGAGTTTCTTTTGAGTGCCACGGTCACCTGATTCATTCAAACATCTTAATAATACTCAAATATTGTAACAAACAAGGTCAACTACAATCATTAATTAGTATAAATATAGAACAAATAAGCAAGTATGTACAGAAAAATATGCTTTAACATGGCATATACATTGCCATGTTATTCTCATTGTTATTGTAGTTGGCTTTGTTTGTTACAATATTTGAGTATTATTAAGATATTTTAATGAGTCAGGTGACCATAACATGTTTTAAGAATAAGCCATGTGAATGAAGGCTTTTTTTATTTTATTCCACATTTTTCGAGTGCCTTGGATTGATTTTTGTTGTTCACTTAATTTTCTTATTGAACATAATTTCAAAAATTAAAGCTGAATCAAATTAGTATGGGGTATAAAGAGTCATACGATCCTTCAAAAATGATTTTAATATGCTAATTTGCTGTTTAATTATCATTAATTATTACTGGTACTCAATAATTAATAATGATACTCAATGTTAAAAATTATCAATAATTGATAAAACAATTATATATGAAGAGTTTGGTTGCAAAACGCGATAAACGCCATTTTTTGACATTTGGATTTTATGATTGGAAATCACTGTTCAGATGTACCTTAATCTATGTGTGAATTGCTGCCATTAACACAATTTAGGAATTAACTTTTAGGCAGACTACAAAATGTATTTTTTCACAAAACGCGATAGCCGCCAGACCAGTTTTTTTACAAAATGCGATATAACAGTTCAGGAGTCGCCGCCGACAAGTGCTCCGAGTTTGCTCATAGATTTAATGATAATGTCAAAACAAAAAACATATGTTTTTAAAAAGCGGATTCAGTAGGCTAACTAAAAAACAATTACCGTTAAATTGTTTAATTATACTGTAGGCGAGCTGTCAGTCACATAGGCTACGTTACTGATCAACAGCTGTCTGTCAGTCAGAGAATCAAAGCTTTAGAGTCAAGCTAACCTCGTGTATTTCGATGAAAGATTGGAGCCGGTCATTCCAGCTGCATAATACAATACTACTACTACTACTACTACTACTAATAATAATAATAATAATAATAATAACAATAGCTTATTATTATTTCTACAGTGAAATAATTCATTAAATATGACGGGTCCAGGCGAGCTTGTGTCCACGGACTCTATGTTACAGGAACTGTGCCATCGCGGCTCCGCCCGCTCTGATCATACAGGTTTTCAGCAGCGGTGTGGAAGGAGCCTCCACTCTTTCTGTAACAAGCTACAAGTCATTTATTTAACTAACGTAATCTTACTTTTCTATATTATAACTAATCACAATTAGTCTGAAGCGGTTTAAGGATGGCTGAAACAATAAACATCCTGCAGTTTGTTTGCTCTGACAGCTCAGCCGTTACGTTGTAATCCGACCTTTTCATTCAGGGACTGCCCTGGATTTATTATGGCATTATGTGTTTGAATATTATGAATATTTACGATCTATCGATAAATTATTGTTCATTATCCCACTGTCGATCCAAAAGATTTCTTCAAATGCCATAGTGAAGCCTGCTTAAAGCCACTGGTGCCCCAGCAAAAAAAAAAAAAGAAAAAAAAGTTCTGTTATGTTATATTGTGTACGCTCTGGCCAAAACTAACTAACTAACTCAGAATCTTATTATTAATAATCAATCTTTGTTTATACTGTTCCATATATTTATGATGTGTTGGTTTTTTTTATATCAATTTAGGATGTTTGACAATGTTAAAATACATATGTTGCATTTTGGCATGATTTTTGACTTATTTATGAACTATTTATGGACATAAAATTCAATATAAAATATCCTAGATTTGAAGATATTGTGTCCCTGGCCTTCACTGAGCTCAAGTAATAGTTTAATGTACAGAAATCGTGAATGAACTTGACTGTTGATGTCTTAAATAATAATGTCAAATAACCAACATTTCTCAAAATGGATATATCTCGATTTGCAACGAAACTCTTCAGATGTTTTTTTCTGTGTCACAGATGTGTGGAAATAGTGATACATTTTAAATTGCAATACACATCTTTACTTTCACTCTTAAACAATTTACCATGTCTTTGATTAATGAAAGTAAATAGATTTATAATTTAATTAATATATTAAACAATCATCATTTTATAATTTAATAATAATAATAATAATAATAATAATAATAATAGTTTCTTAAATTTCCAAAATTGCATATTAGAATAATTTTTGAATGTTTTAAAACATAGAAATACATTTAATTTATACTTTTTAAGAAAACAGACCTTACAATGTGTAATAATATTTCACATTTTTGATGTATTATAAATAGGCTTCTTTTAAAAACATTAAAGCATTAAAATACAGTACTGATCCCAAACTTTTTTGATATGTTCTGTAGCTCACAAACAAAAAGCCACTAATGGTTTTCTGATATCTAATAAATTAATTGATCTTAATAGGAGATTCACTTGATACTCACAGGTGGGAGAGACAGAAGTCTGCTGGAGCCTTTAAAATCAAAGCAAGACACACATCAATGCTTGTTTGAGCAGTATAAAGGTTCATTTCAATTACACTTTACCATATTGAGCTACATCACTGTAAGTGAATACAGGTTAGACTATAATTACACCATCAGAAACGGCAAACTGCTGTCTGGAGGAACGCAAAACCTGATACCGACATTTCCGTATATATAATTATGATTATGAATTGTTTTGTAAACAATGCCATGCCGTAATATGAAGTAAGGGACATTTTCAATTTATTTTAAGAGTAGTAAATAAATTAAAAAGTCCATAAATAAGGTAAATATAGCAAAATGCATAAACAAGATTAAATTATTACATGCATAAATATGTAAATTAATAAACAGATAAATAAATATATGCTTGAATGACTTGACAAATAGATTTAAGTTAAATGTGTAAATAAAAAAAAACGCATACATTTTGGCATCAATAGATATATATATATATATAGGAGGCATAAACACACAAATGTGTATGCGTACAGAAATATGCAAATTCTTATTATTTATAATTATTATAATTACATGCATAAATGCAAGAATAAACAAAAACATCTGAGGATGAGCTTGATGAACATGTATTTATGCAATAAAATAATACAATAAAACAATGTAATACAAACAACAAGCTTTTTATAGTCATCTCAACTTACATCAATCCAATTAAATTTTGTATAACTTAAAAAAAAAAAAAACAGCTGAACGAAAAATGTATGCTGTCTTGACTTTCTGTCATTACTTATATTACAGTGTGATGCTGATGTACCTGCTGGGACGGTGCTCTGTGTTTGGGCCACACTGGTCTTCCCATGAGATAGTTTGGCTGTAACGTTGATGGGATAATCTGTCAGAACGGTGACTGATAATGTGGTGGGAACGCCACAGCGCAGAACTTCAGACACCGATATGAGATAGGAGAGGTTCTGACCGGAGCTGAAATCAGAAAATACATGAATTCCACTGGATTAGGAGAGAGATTGTATATTTCTATTCATAACTGTAGTTTTATTTTCATGACAACTGCATGGAATTGGCTGAAAATGAATGCAAATATTTTTAGGAAAGTCTGAACTTTAAGCATTTTTCTTATAATTTAATACGATATGATTCGATACAAAAAACAACAAAACGAAACGAAACGAAACGAAACGAAACGAAACAATATAATAGTCAGGGTTCTGTGTGTGTTGTGGTTTTCCCCGTGTTGTTTTGTCCCATGTACTTATGTTTCGATCATGTGATTCCTTTGTTCTGTTTTCCCACCGTTTGTTATTGCTCAGTGTTTCCACCTGTGGCTCACCCCTTATATGTAATCAGTTTAATGTTCCTGTGTTTAGTTTGTTCCTTGTCCAGTGTTAAATGTCATGTCAACCTTGATGGATTCCTATGTTCCAGTGTCTCCAGTGAGTCTTTTGTTAAATAAAAACATGGTTTTCATAATTCCTGTGCCTTTGTGAGAGAGTGAGTCGTGACTATAATATAATATAATATAATATAATATAACATAATATAATGTAATGTAATGTAATGTAATGTAATATAATATAATATAATATAAAACGTGTTTTAAATAATATAATATAATGTTAATAAATAATATAATACATTAGTTCTTTCAGTGTGTCATAATATTTTACAATTTTTACTTTATGATAAATCAAGGCTTCTTTTAAAAACATTAAAATATTGTATATACATAACATAACATAACGTAACATAACATAACATAACATAACATAACATAACATATTTGTCAGGGTTCTGTGCGTGTCGTCATTTTCCCCGTTGTTGTGTTTCATACTTATGTTTTGATCATGTGATTCCTTTGTTCTGTTTTCCCACTGTTTGTGAGTGCTCAGTGTTTCCACCTGTGTCTCACCCCTTATATGTAATCAATTTAAAGTTCCTGTGTTTAGTTTGTTCCTTGAACAGTGCTAAATGTCATGTCAATCTCGATGCGTTACTATGTTCCAGTGTCTCCACTGAGTGTTTTGTTAAATAAATACGTGTTTTGATAATTCCTGTGTCTTTGAGAGAGAGTGAGTCGTGACTATAATATAATGGAATGTAATGTAATATAATATAATATAGGGCGCCACGGTGGCATAGTTGGTAGCACGTTCGCCTCACAGCAAGAAGGTCGCTGGTTCGAGCCTCGGCTGGGTCTGTTGGCATTTCTGTGCGAGTTTGCATGTTCTCCCCGTGGTTGCATGGGTTTCCTCCGGGTGCTCCGATTACCCCAAGTCCAAAGACATGTGGTATAGGTGAATTGGGTAGGCTAAATTGTCTGTAGTGTATGTGTGTGAATGAGTGTGTCTGGATGTTTCCCAGAGATGGGTTGCAGCTGAAAGGGCATCCGCTGTGTAAAACATAACATATCCTTTTATATTTTTCCCCAATTTCTGTTAAACGGAGAGCAGACTTTCACATTTGTAAACATAATAGTTTTAATAACTCATTTCTAATAACTGATTTCTTTTATCTTTGTCATGATGACAGTCCATAATATTTCACTAGGATGAAGTATTTATGTCCTTTGCAGCAATTTCAAACAAAATTGACATTCCAAAGGCCCGTATTTTTAAAATACCTTCAACTTAGAAGTTTTATATCCTCATCTCAAAATCATTCATTAGATATTCCTAACATTTCCTCAGAGGCAGCAATCATAGGACACTTTTCGTATCTGGCTCTAACGAATCCTCAGAATCAAAACTAAGGTTATGGAATGAAGATATGGAAGATGAGATATCTCTAGAGGATTGGAATGAGGCATGTAAGAAAGCTCAGACAAAAACAATCAACAGTAGCCTGAAACTCGTACAGTACGAATGGTCAATGCAAACATGCATACATAACTCAAATTTATGCAAATTTAATGATAATATTCCAGATGCCGGTATAAAAAGTAATGAGGTAAGAGGTAGCCTACACTTTACCAATGTATATGGGAAAGTGTGAAAGTGAAACCCTTTTGGCGAGATATTATTGAAATAATTGACCAAATTTGATCAAAGAAATTACCATTGGATCCTAAGATTTTTATCTTTGGTATATACAAGGATATCTCACGGCGATTCGTAACTTTTGATTTATTGGCTAATTCGCACAATTTAGTACGATTTGCTCATCACCCAATGACGGTTGGGTGCCATGCCTCTTTTTTTAAATTGTACATTTTCGTACGACTGAACTCGTACGAATTCGTACGAATTAGCCACTAAACTGGCAAAGCATAAAATGCTTACGTTTTCTCTTGAGATCAGGCTGATTATTGCTCTTAATTGGAAAAATATAAATGAACCTAGAATTGGAAAGTGGATTAAAGAAATGGCATCACAAACTTCAGTGGAAAAGATCACACACATTGTCAAAAAGAAACAAAATATGTTTGGAGATAGCTGGAGAACTGTTAATAACTGCCTGAAGTACAATGTAAATGTTGGCAGTCTGTTACGACAAGAACAAGCTTAGAGGGAGTAGGGGAGTATCGTGGTCTAAACATAGACTCCGGAATCACTCTTTACCTGATATCCCCTTAATTTAATTTAATTTAATTTAATTTAATTTAATTTAATTTAATTT
>CAIGQQ010037999.1:1362428-1402148 GCA_903798035.1 Danio albolineatus | reverse complement strand
TTTGTATGCATTTCGGAAGTAATTTATTCCTGGCTTTAAACATAAATTGTGCTGTTTTAAATGTAACCAAATCATTGAACTCAAGTATCTTCAATTTAAAGTATAAAGGTTTGTATGCTCCAGATACCTCACATTTTCTATCAGTCTAATTCCTTTTTTCTGTATTGTAAATAAGGATTGTAAATTAGATTTATATGTGTTCCCCCAAATTTCAACACAATAACTCAAATATGGCAACATACGCGTGTTATATAATACATACATTGATTTATTATCCAGTTTCTAGCTTAAATTCTTCAAACATATGCTTTTTGTGGTTGTGTTCAACAGCAGAAAGAATCTAATAAAGGTCTGGAATCACTTGAGGAACAGTAAATATTGAGTATTTATTTATTTTTGGAGTGAACAATCCATTTAGTAGGATCAAATGCGAGGAGTTTTCATAAACAGTAAAACACTTAAGGAAATTAGCATCACGTGTTCTATTTATGAACTGAATGTCTTACTAATAGCCTATAATCAGTCCTTATCGAATAAATAAATTAATTGATAACAACAAATTATTAATTCGTTATAAATGAATAGTGTGTTAGCTTACATCGAATAACTCTGTCTGTTTTTCCTCCATTTTGCCGAACGATGTCGCTGTCCTAATCACCGACGGTAAAAGCGTCATCATACGTGTGACGTAGAGGTGAGAGGTCAGAGGGTTGTCCTGTCCTGCACACACTGGAGAATGACAACATTACGAGCTTTCACGTGCGATGATCTGTTTAAGTTCAACAATATGTGAGTTATATGATTACAAGTTATGTAATTGCAATTTTAGAAACGTAACTTACTGTTGTGGCTCGATCGTAAAGTGAGGGTGATACATCTTACTCAGTACGTTACCATGGTATTAACATAAAGCCTTTACCCCGCAATGGTATCCCTATAGTTGTTATATTTTTCTATTAAAATTACCGTGTTGTGAACAAGTATGTACCTGGTACACGTTATGCTTTCATGAATATAATCCATGTGAAGCTGCTTTGACACAATCTACGTTGTAAAAGCGCTATAGCAATAAAGATTAATTGAATACCATGGTACATGTTTATAGTAGATTCTCTCGTAGTGTAACGTTACTGTGCTCGTATAAATGGTTATTACTCATTAATAATGACGATTCAGATAATATTAAGTCATATGTCTAGTAGTGATATCTGATTTTTGCTTTTATAAATGTTATTAATTGGTCTCTTGCTATTGGATTTGCCCACATGTGACTGTATATGGCAAAATAGTCAGTGTGTCTATCAAGTATAACTAATTGAAACAGTAATCTAAGGGTTAAAAATAATAAAATAATGATGAAAATATCATTTAAAGGTGTCTAAATGAAGTGCTTAGAAATGCACATTACTAACCAAAACATTTTTATATTTCTACAGTAGGAAATGTATAAAATAATGAGAATGTATGGATGTGTTTCCTAGAGATGGGTTGTGGCTGGAAGGGCATCCGCTGCGTAAAAACAAATGCCGGATAAGTTGGCGGTTCATTCCGCTGTGGCGACCCCGGATTAATAAAGGGACTAAGCCGAAAAGAAAATGAATGAATGAATGAAATGTATAAAATATTATCGTAAAACAATGACAAACTAATTATTGGATTTTGATGTAGATGAAAAATCAACCATTATGACCAATTCAGTGTATTTTTGAGTAATGCTAAAAATAAAACTGCAAATTAGGACTGGTTTTGTAGTCCAGGGTCACATACGCTCAATGGCCACTTTATTAGGTACACCTTACTAGTACCGGTTTGGACCCTTTTTGCTTTCAGACCTGCCTTAAACCTTTGTGGCATAGATTCAACAAGTTACTGGAAATATTCCTCAAGAGATTGTCCATATTGACATGATAGCATCACGTAGTTGCTGCAGATTTGTCAGCTGCACAGCCACGATGTGAATCTCCTGTTCCTCCACATCCCAAAGGTGCTCTATTGGATTGAGAGCTGGTGACTGTGGAGGCCATTTGAGTACAGTGAACTCATTGTCATGTTCAAGAAACTAGTCTGATATGATTTGTGCTTCATGACATGGCACATTATCCTGCTGGAAGTAGCCATCAGAAGATGGTACACTGTGGTCATAAAGGGATGAACATGGTCAGCAACAGTACTTTGGTAGGCTGTGGCTCAATTGGTACTAATGGGCCCAAATTTGCGACCACAGAACTGCCACTCACTGGATATTTTCTTTTTCAGACCATTCTCAGTCAAACCCTAGAGATGGTTGTGCGTGAATATTCCAGTAGATCAGCAGTTTCTGAAATACTCAGACTAGCCCGTCTGGCACCAACAACCATGCCACGTTCAAAGTCACTTAAATCACCTTTCTTCCCCATTCTGATGCTCGGTTTGAAGTGCAGCAGATCTTCTTGACCAAGTCTACATACCTAAATTAAATTGAGTTGCTGCCATGTAATTGACTGTATAGAAATATTCATTAATGCACAGTTGGACTGGTGTGCCTAATAATGTGGCTATTGATTAAATATGCTATGCTAATATTTACATTTCTCTATTTTTTCCGACAGTAATCTGGACCCCCTGACAGAAACCGTATCCTTTAAGACAATCTTACTATGACCATATTTCACTGTCTAATTTTTCCTCAATATTTTGCACATTTGTCGGTTTTCCTTAACTTTCTTTGTACAGTATGGAATTCCCTTCTATCTTCAGTATTTGGCTCATTGGCCGGAGTATTTCATAGTAGCTGAAGCTCCGGGCGGTGAACTGATGGGCTACAGTGAGTGTCTCTTTCGGACTTATTTTAGCTTCAAATAAAAGTCAATCTTCATACGCACCTTTATGTTATTCCACAACTGAAAGACTGACTTGAGTTTCCTCTGTGGAATATACTCTTTGAAAAAATGTTCACAAGTATGCTCATGCTGCTCATTTCCATATTTTTTAAGCAAACTATTTTGCGCTGTGTGACAAGTTAAAATGTGACAAGTTCCTGTGTAAAAGGATGTACAGTAGAGTACTGTAAGGCTGTTTTTTTTAACTACAGCGGTTCTGAACTGTAGTTCTGCCGAATGACTAAAAGTTATCAGTATGATGGTAAAAAACTGTACATTCTAGTCAAAACCATCCTTCTGCAAACTTATACCAAAAGCGGAAATAAGAGCAGTATTAATAGCTTTAAATGTGGGAGAGCGTTGCTATTATGTGATTATATTGTATTGCAATATGGAGCCATTAAATGTTGATGTTAAATCAAAAGTAATTGACAAATACTTGAAAATGAGATGATTTAATGACAATAATTCTCTACGGTTACAACTGAATTAGTTACAAATAACTGTATGAGACAATAAAACATGAAATGATAAAAACATATGATAATAATTGTACCCAGCTTAAATGTAAATGAAAGTTACCTGAGAGAGAGAGAGAGGGAGAGAGAGATGGGGAGGGAGAGAGATAGAGAGCCAGAGCAGGAGCCCAGAGAAGGCCAGAGCCAGAGAAGAAAGAGACAGAGCTCCGTATAACACCTTCCTTTGTACCCTTCTTGACCATGTGACCAAAGCCTAAAACCTGAGACATTCAAACTGACCAATCGACACATGACTACATCATCAAACCCCCACAGTCCACAAAGCAGTTCCTGATTTCATCAGGAATTTGTGTGAGTTCTCTTTGGGGAAAAACACATGTTCTGCCATATAAACAAATGCATATAATAATTTTCATCCCTACAGTACTATGGGTTAAGGGGAGGGTATGGAAGGTAAAACATACTGTTGATGTCATTTTTGAAAATAGCAGCAAATCATTTAATTTGACAAACATTTCTTTATATAAAGAAAAAAACTGGACTATTAATTCACATTTAGAACATTAACTTGTGTTAAAGGGATATATCCCCCCAAAATAAAGATTTCCTTATTATTTACTCACACTTAAGTAGTTTGAAACTTTTATGAATTTCTTTCTTCTGTTAAACACAAAACAATATATTCTGAAGAATGCTGAGAGAAAAAAGCTTTTCATCCACCAATTTTATGTGCATTTTTGAATGGAAATGCCAAAGCGTGCATAAATGTATATGTTCGCATAAAACAAACATAAAAGAAATTGCGCGTAAACCACGATGAAACCACATACAGGCTAAATTTCATGCGAAACAATACAAGTAAGCCTATATTCATGTTGCCAACTGATGATCAACAGTAAAAATAGCACATTGTACCTCCTTCCAACAATCAAGAATGCATGATTATATGGTGTCATGGCTGTGCAATCAAAAATGTCATTATAACAGAAGTCAATGAAGTAAAAGCGGCCACAAAAATAACAAAAGGGTAGTGTCTTGAGTTATAGAAAAATTTCAAAGCATTTTCCTAAATTGTATGTGTCAAAATAAGATTTGTCAGCAAACAAATTGTAAACTTATAGTGAATATTGCTGTATGAGTAACCTGCATGTCCATTGTCATCCTGCAGTCATGGGAAAGGCAGAGGGCTCCGTCGCCAGAGAAGAATGGCACGGGCACGTCACTGCTCTCTCTGTGGCCCCGGAGTTCAGACGACTGGGTCTGGCTGCCAAACTCATGGAGATGTTAGAGGAGATCTCAGAAAGGTGTTGTAGCATTAGTCATTCCAGCAACAAACTAATCTGCTAAAATGCATGTAAAAAAGAAAGAAATCCCTACTGAAATCATAACATTTATCAACCTGAACATGACAACATGCAGTGCTCGGCATAAATGAGTACATTTCCTTTCAAAAATGAATAGTTTTATCCATTTCTCAGTGAATATGGGCAATATTTTTTGTACTTTGTTGGTACATGTACAGTTTTTGGTTTTATAATATCCATTAAAATGAAAGTTTGGTCACCTAACATCTTTAGGAATAGAAAGACAATACATTTAAATTCAAATCCAATTCAATCTATTGCAAAAAATATACAGTGCATCTGGAAAGTATTCATCGCGCTTCACTTTTTCCATGTTTTTATGTTACAGCCTTTTGTTCCACGTCCTCAAAGTGCATTTATGCTTCAACTAGACTGATATCTGATAACTGTGGAGGTCTTCAGAGTATAGGGGACTTATGATTATGTTTGAGAAACCAGTTTGAGATGATTGGAGCTTTGTGGCAGGGCTTGTTTTGCTGCTGGAAGTAATAATCATCACAATAAGGGTTCACTGTTGTTATACAGGGAAGGTCATGTGAAAATCCCTGTATATCATCAGCAGTTTCTGAACTCAGCCCAGCCCGTCTGGCATTAATAACCATATCACATTCAAAAGTCATTTAAAGGGATAGTTAACCATAAAGAAAACGAACATTTACTCACCCTCAAGTTTTTTTTTTTTCTTTTAAATCTACACTCTCTTTTTAATCTGTTTGAGCAGGCTGTGAATTATGACTAACAATATTGTAAATAATTTCTTACGCAGGCCCATTGTTTTGCTCTACAAGACATAAGTAGCCATGGCTATTGATTTAGACTCCTTTGTATGTTTATTTTGAATCTAAAAAGTCCATTCACTGCCATTTTATCATCATTTTTGGTTAATTTTTCTTAAGTAACCCCAACATTTGTATAAAAAAAAAAAGAAAAGAAAAAAAGGAAAAAAAGGGGACAACTCGGCTGACCTGTTGGTTAGGAAATGAACAGGAAATGTTCATTTTTGGGTGAACTATCCCTTAAATTAGCATCATTCAAATGCATAAAGTACCTAAAAGCAGAAGTGTAAATCGTTTTGCTTGTATTTTTTTTATTTTTTTATTTTACAAATGTTGGGGTTACTTAAGAAAAATTCACCAAAATTTAAGATTAAAAACAAACAAACAAACAAACATTGTTTAAGGTCTTAAAATGCTGCTCTGGTCAGTTTTGACCCATAAGTAGGGTCACACGGAATCTGCGCCCATCATTGATTCTGTGTATTTACTTGGGTAAATGTGTGGAAATTTATATTTTAAATTTTTTTTTAATCAATTTTAGTAATATTATTGACTAATATGAAAATATTCATATGATTTATTTACAGTACAGTTTGTAAAGTACAATTTTCTGTCTTTTAGTAGAGATTTTATATGAGAGACTTGCTTTGTTTACCAAATAAAGTGCATCTAATTGGATTCGCATTGTACACATTAAATAAAAGTTAAAAAGGGATTACTTTTTATTTCATATTTAAAGTTTTTAGTTATGATCCTCCCAAAATCCTTCTGCATAAATCCGCAGATATTTAACAAAATACTCTGCAGAAATGGCAAAAATTGTCCACAGATTCCGTCTGACCCTACCCTTAAGTCAACAAAAGGGTTCAATTTCTTCTACGTTCTGATGCTTCATTTGAACTTCAGCAAATTTTCTTGACCACATCTATTTGCCTAAATGTATCAACTTTCTGCCATGTTATTGGCTGAATACTACAGTATATTTGGCTTTTCAGTATGCACTCACCAGTCACTTTATTAGGTACACCTTACTAGTTTAACTCCATGCTTTCAGGGTGTTGAAGCCAAATTCTTACCCTACCATCTGAATGTTGCGGCAGAAATCGAGACTCATCAGACCAGGCAACGTTTCTCCAATCTTCTATTGTCCAACTTTGGTGTGCCTGTGTGAATTGTAGTCTCAGTTTCCTGTTCTTAGCTGACAGGAGCGGCACCCGGTGTGGTCTTCTGTTGCTGTAGCCCATCTGCCTCAAGGTTGGACGTGTTGTGGGTTCAGAGATGCTCTTCTGCTGACCTCGGTTGTAACGAGTAGTTATTTAAGTTACTGTTGCCTTTCTATCAGCTGGAACCAGTCTGGCCATTCTCTTCTGACCTCTGGCATCAACAAGGCATTTGCGCCCACAGAACTGCCGCTCACAAGATAGATCCTCTTTTTCAGACCATTCTCTGTAAACCCTAGAGATGGTTGAGTGACAATCCCAGTAGATCAGCAGTTTCTGAAGTACTCAGACCAGCCCGTCTGACACCAACAACAATGCCGCTTTTAAAGTCACTTAAATCATATTTCTTCCCCATTCTGATGCTGGGTTTGAACTGCAGCAGATCGTCTTGACCATGTCTACATGCCTAAATGCATCGAGCTGCTGCCATGTGATTGGCTGATTAGAAATTTGCTTCAACGAGCAGTTGGACAGGTGTACCTAATAAAGTGGCAAGTGAGTGTATATTTTATATTGTATAGTATCATTTATCTAACCCTTTTGTTTTCTCTTTAGAAAGGGCGGATTCTTTGTGGATCTCTTTGTGCGAGTTTCCAATCAAGTTGCGGTGAACATGTACAAACAGCTCGGCTACAGCGTGTACAGAACGGTTATAGAATATTACTCTGCCAGTAACGGTGAACCTGATGAAGACGCGTATGGTGAGCTTGTTTTTTTTGTTGTTGTTGTAAAAAGTGAGAACAATATAATTATTTTACTTTATAATTAAGCACAAAACTTTATATTCATCAAAGTATCTTAAAGTTTAATGGGCTACATGCACGCAGACTTTTAATTGTCAGTCAGCCAGCCCAAGCGTTTCAGGTGAACAGGTCTTGTCATTACAAAATCACTGCATTTAAGGTCTGATTTCTTTAAAAATCAGCGATCTTCACTGCCTGATTGATATAGGATATAAAGTGGGTCTCAGACCGGACAAGAATCACTGCATTAAATTACATTTTTCGACGTCCTATCTTTAAAATATGTAAATTTATTTTACTCCAGTATTTTCAATGGAGTTTCTGCGTTTCTAGTCTGCTGCTACTGACGGTGCTAGCGTTTACACAGTCTTTCATCTCGTTTTACACTTAAACAACTAAGCAAATGCTTAAGTCTATTTAACTGATTGCATTTTAATTACATTACAACATCATTGCTGTAAAAGGAACTTTATGAAATTGAAAAGTCACATACACCTTTCACCGGACGTTCATCATTGGCTGAAAACACAGGCTGTGCATATAGCTCATTGCTTTACACGACAATAAGACAAAGCAGAATTGTTCTCAGCAAGTAACAACCAGTGTTTCTGAGCAGTGTACTAAAATGATTTCTGAATGATAACGTGACAGAAGATTGAAATAATGATGCTGAAATGGTGTAAATCTTGTGTTTGACAGATATGAGGAAGGCTTTGTCCAGGGACACAGAGAAGAAATCCATAATCCCGCTTCCACATCCTGTCCGGCCAGAAGATATTGAATAACACTAATATGTGGCTCTCTGAAATCATCAACATTCACAAAACAGACTTTTGCTTTTTGGGGACACAATATTGATTGGAAATGTCAGAGAGCCACAGATTAATCAGGTTAATAACGCTGACGGTAAAAGACATTGCAAATGTAGTTACATGAAATAAAACGATTAAGCAAACACGTTGTTCATTTGTCATTTTAAACCAGGGTAACACTTTACAATAAGGTTCTATGAGGTAACGTGTTTACGAACATGAACAAACAAAGAACGATACATTTATTACAGGATTTATTCAAAAATGTTAATAACATGAACTAACAATGAATGACTAATTTCATTAACTCATACTGCATTAACTAATGTTATCAAGCAAACTTTGGATGTTAATAATGCATTAGGACATGTTGAATTACGATTACTAAATGCTGTACAAGTAGCACATAATGATTTTGCCAGATACCATGAGATCCTGGAACATAATTTTTGTTCGAAAATGTAATCCAATCCACTCCCTACACCTAAACCCTACCATAACTGTAATTTATTCCCAAAATCAGAGGGGAATAATAGTCGGATAACTAGGCAGAAACCTTACTGTCAGTCCATGTGTGTACATAAACAGTAAACATATCTCTTAATTCTGATTGGCTGATTGGAATGTTGTTCCAGGATCAACAATAGATGTTAGTCTAGCAACATGTCCTACTTGGTGAAATCAGGTTTGCAGTTCGAGTATTCTTAGTTCATGGTTGATACATTAATGGAACCTTATTGTAAAGCATGACCAAGGTTAACTGAAATTAAGCTTTTTTTTTTTTTAAAGGTTGGTGTATAATTAGTATTCTAAAACCATTAATTGTCAGGGTCAGAATCTGTTTTTACTGTAATATCTGTACTTTTGATTTCCCTGGAGCATTGCAAATGCTATCAAAATAAGATGGGAATACTGTATGAACTAAGTAGGTTAGATTTTTAAGTTGGTTGCCATATCAGCTTCTGTGGCTATGTCATGGCAAAAAAAAAAAAAAAAAAACAGATCATTTTACATTTTGTGAATATCACTTTTCCATAAGTAAGGTTTATTTATAAACTAATTTCGAGGAGATCACATGCTTATGATTGTCCACGGCTGGTCCCGCATTAGCCAATTCATTGGCATTCGCTAATCAGACGATTCCTAACTCACTATAAATAACCAGAGTTTCTAACCTCGGTATCTTTGTCTTGAATAACCCCTACTCCTCCCTCCTTTATCTAGATTGGGCGGCACGGCGGCCCAGTGGTTAGCATTGTAGCCTCACAGCAAGAAAGTCACAGGTTAAAGTCCCTACTGAACCAGTCAACATTTCTGTGCGGAGTTTGCTTGTTCTCCCCATGCTCGCGTGGGTTCCTCCCAGTTTCCTCCCACAGTCCAAAAACATGCGACCTAAGAAAATTGAACATTCTAAACTGGCATCATAGTCGAACTCTTAATAAGCCGTATATCTCTCTTCAGCCATTCCTTTATCTGTCATTCATTAGCTAGAAATAAAGTCATGGGAGTTCACCGAGATCTACCTGAGCTCAAACTCCCCTTGCCCTGCTAGCGGGACGGAGCCCCGGGCTCGAGGATTTTATGAGCTCAGGGCTCTCTACTGGGACAGCGTGCCAAACAAGCTTTATCATCAATCATCAGCTAAGTGTGAACTCTTGAATCGTAATACTTTATAAATAAAAGGTCATCAACGTTCATAAATAATAATATAAGATAAAAACTAAAACCAGTTTTTAAGGTTTACCTTTGATATAAATTGCACAATGGAAGGATTCACATTTTAAAATATATCATTTTAAGTCTCTCCAGATAAAAATCGTCTGATAACAAAAAATAGACCATTCCACAAGTTTTAGACTATGTTTGAAAAAGAATTCATGCATTTATTCAGTAAACAATGCAGTGCATTCAGTATGTTAACATGCATTTAACAAATGAAGACTGCTGTATTAAAGAGCAAAGAGAAACGCTTACACGATCATCATGAAAAACGGTGAACATTTACGATATGATTTTGACTCTTCAGCTATCAAGTTAGTGATGCTGCTTTTGACTGCAAATCAGAGTTGGCGGTCTTCTGGGAAAGTGGTTAAGAAACACTGAAATAGAAGATTGTCAAGGAAAGTGAAAGAAAGATCGCGTGAAAAATGAAGAGTTATACAACCTTTTGTTAACTCAAAGCCTTACTGCAGTGAAATAATCCGCCCCCATTGATCAGCAAAAGGTTAGCAATGTGTGATCTACACACACACGCTTTTAATGAAAATGAAATGCTTTTTTTGTTTGAAAGGAGAGGCTTAGTTCTTCGTTTTGATATATAAATTGCTCGTATATCACAAGCAGAAAACTTTCTGAGGGCCGTCAAATTTAGACGAAAATTATTAAAAATAAATAAATAAATATTCTGCCGGTTGCTGGAAACGTAAAAGAAAAAAAATCCTGGAAGAGAAAGAGTTTAAAGCAACAGATTTAAAATTAAAAAAAAAAAAATTCTTATAGTGTGCATGGATTAATGGTTCACAATTAATCCAGAATATGCACTTAGAAACGATATAAGGCAAATCTTCCAACTTTAAAGCATTTTTTCATCAATCATAAATAAAACCAGTGATCAGCACATTTGGTTTGCACCTTTATTTTGTTACAAAAGAAAATAGACAGACAAATAAGTTCCAACAGCACCGGTTCATTGTTTTTCAGCGTCTGGCTTGGTTTGTTCAGTCTTATCTTTATGGTCTTCATCACTTTCACTGGCACTGTCAGAGCTGCTGCTGCTCTCGTCTTCATCATCGCGGTCATCAAACTCTTTCTCCGTCTGTTCTCCACCGGCCGCAGGCTCCTGCTCCTCTGCTTCTGGACTCTCCTGTGTGTCCTTACCTTCAGGAACCTGCTGTTCTTCTTCCTGCTCGTTTTCATCTTCCTGCTCGTTTTCATCTTCCTCCTGCTCCTCCTCCTCCTCTTGCTGCTGCTGTTTTTTCCACATCTTGGCCATGGCCAGCAGTTTGAGGTTGGGCTGGTTGGCAGCGTCCTCGGGGAAGATGTAGTCGTAATATTCTTCCCAACCAGCATCCGACTGATAAAAAAATAATAATAATAATATAGTGCATTAGTGCCCAGGCCACATTTTCAGCTCTATTAGTTCCATTCATATTTACAATAGGGATTTACAAAATAAATTCTCTATGATATAAATGAATGTATAGTTGATGGTGTTAATATGCGAGTTATGTTTGATATGAATGATTTTAATATACTTTTCCACTTGGAATGTATACCACACCATACCCCCCATCCACACACACAGACACACACACACACACACACACACACACACACACTAAATAGTTAGTTTAATTGTTTAGTTCTCAATCCATCCTCAACTCCTACACTATTGTTCTATTTCTTTGAAGTTGTTGCAATTTGGTTCATAATAAATTATGTTCATAAATCTGATGCAGAGATTATTTTTCCAAAAAAAAACAAAAAAACAAAAACAATGGAAGTGTATCACTGAAAGATTTTAAGGTTTTAAACTGGCTTTAGCATCAATAAAACACAAGCATTTCACACAGATACTTCTCATACTTCTCAACATCAAAAGGCAGCCGGTGCATAAATACAGTCTTTGATTTAGTTTACTCCATGTAGTTCTGAGAGCTGAGGTGCATATTTTGATTTTCTCAGACGCATCAAGGTAAGTTTGCAAAGGCAACTCTCACAGACACACATACACACACTTTAATTTGCTACTTCTCAACATCAAAAGGCAGCCGGTGCATAAATACACAGTCTTTGTTTTTGTTTACTCCATGTAGTTCCGAGAGCTAAGGTGCATATTTTGATTTTCTCAGACACATTAAAATAAGTTTGCAAAGGCCACTCTCACAGACACACATACAGACACTTTAATTTGCTGTTATACTCCATACAAAATCCAAAAACTAAGCTTTTTTTTTTGCACAAGCCTGTCTAAAAGGTTAATGGTGCCAACTGATGATCAACAGTAAAAATTACACATTTGACCTCTTTCCAACAGCAAAACCAACAACAATCAAAAAAAGCATGATTATATGGTGTCATTGTTTTGCAATAAAAACTGTGGTTATAATGCAAGTCAATGGGACACAAGCAGCCAATAACAGTAAATTAGGAAGAAAAAATGAAAATCTTATGCTGCACAAAAACTAACAATGCATCAAAGGCAATGTGGTTACTAATCATTCACATGTCCAAGACTAATAAAAGGTTAAAAAGTTCCAGTCCACAACTATTCTTATATTGAAAATAAATCATTTTGTGTTTTGTTTTGTTTTTTCACCAAATAGGTGACATCATTTATGAATTTGGCAATTAAAAATAAAATTCAATTTTAAAGTTAAAAGTAATTTTTTTTTTAAAGATTTAGTAGTTTTGGGTTTAGGCTGATTAACAGATTTGCGCAATGTATATATGTATGTGTATGTATATATATTAATCTGATGCATTTTTACCGCAGTTTAATTTAGTGGATGTTTTTATCCCTAACATAAGGTAGTAAATTTGAACAGTGCACAAGGGTTCATATGTTTTACAAAATTTTTATTTTATTATTATTTTAGCACTATTATGATTTACTTTCTTCTTAATGTTTTGAAACAATAAAAAGTGTCTGCAGAAAAATGAATGCAACACATCTTTGTTAAAAGGCTGAAAGTCAAAAACCAAACTGACGGGCTAACAGGAGAATCACAGCATCACAAACTTAATAATAATGTATTTATATGCACATAGCAAAAAATAATAATAGACCACTCTAAAATGTTCAGTTTCTCTGGATGTTTTGGATTTCCTAGGCATGTTAAGTGAAATTCTAATATTCGTTTTTTCCAAAAGATTTCTTCAAATGCCACAGTGAAGCCTGCTTAAAGCCATTGGTGCCCCAGCAAAAAAAAAAAAAAAAAGTTATGTTATGTTATATTGTGTACGTTCTGGCCAAAACTAACTAACTCAGAATCTTGTTATTAATAATCAATCTTTGTATATACTGTTCCATATAGTTTTTATTAATTTTAATCAATTTAAGATGTTTGACAATGTTACGTTAAATATGTTGCATTTTGTCATGCTTTTTGACTTATTTATGAACTATTTATGGACATAAAATTCAATAAAAAATATTCTGGATTTGAAGAATAAGTGTCCCTGGCCTTCACTGAGCTCAAGTAATAGTTTAATGTACAGAAATTGTGAATAAAGTTGACTGTTGATATCTTCAATAATAATGTCAAATAACCAACATTTCTCAAAATGGATATATCTCGTTTTGCAACGAAACTCTTCATATTTTTCCATTTATTTTATATGGAATGTTTTGGTTTTTTTCCCTAACTGAACTGTTGATCTTTTCTGTTCATTTAAGTCTGAAAACAAAAACTGAGAACGAAAAGTTTTATTTTGAAACGAACCTTTTTGTATATCTTTATTTGTTTAAGTGTATTTAAGTAAATTTGACAAGGTGATTTCGAATTTCGTACTAGATTGGCTGTGTTTATTATTTCCATTAATTGGAATGGGGTTATAGGATTTATTTTGGGGTTAAAATTACAAATTAGAGGGATCTAATCTATAAGAATTCAGGGCCCTTCCATCGCCATAGGGAAAGGGCGCTACACTCACTGTCAGATTTTTTTCAGTATCGCGCAGCCCTAATACAAAGTCCTCACGCCTATGACCAGTCCTGAAAAAAACACCTTAAAAACTCCTGCCATGAAGACAGAATGAACACTCACCCCATCCTCAGCTGTGATCTTCCTCCTCTTCTTCACCTTCTCCGGCATGAGTTTGCGGACTCTCTCCTTGTTGGCGAAGGATCCGAACTCCTCCTCGTAGTCTCTCCAGGACTCCAGCAGCATCAGCCGCTCCTCTTTCTCCTCGCAGTTCTGCATGCCCTTATTGGCTTCCTCATAGACCTGTCTGCATCTCTGCACGCGGTCATCGGTGTCGATGGACAGCTCAAACTGAGCGTAGCTGATCCAGACCTACAGCACGACAGCATTACATTCATGTAGTCCTTAAAGACGAGCATGCTGTGTTTGCCACCCTGTTTACTGCTTACCTTGACATGTTGAGTGCGCTGTAACAATCTCTTGTAGAGTCCTCGGGTGTTGTCGTATTCTTCCTGCTCAATCTCAAAGTCAATGTAGGATTTCCACAACACCTGACGGAGAAAAAATACAGTGTAGAAACAGTTAAGAGCTTTAACTTGGAGAAGTCTGATGTATTAAAGAGTCAACTTTTATTTTTTTTAATCAATTTACACACACACACACAAGCATGCATGCACGCACACACAGAGCTAGGAAAGGCCACATTTATTATAGATACTATGTTTATTCATTCATTTCTTCACTCTCTTTTTGGCTTAGTCCCTTTAATTACACAGTGGAATGAACCGCCAACTTACCCAGCATATGTTTTACACAACGGATGCCCTTCCAGCTGCAACCCATTACTGGGAAACACCCATACACACTCATTCACAAATATACACTATGGACAATTTAGCTTACCCAATTCACCTATAGCACATGTGTTTAGACTGTGGGGGAAACCGGAGCACCTATGGGAAACGCACGCCAACATGGGGAGAACATGCAAACTCCACACAGAAATGCCAACTGACCCTGCCGAGGCTCGAACCAGCGACCTTCTTGCTAAGACGTTATCCTGCTACTCACCGTGCCACCGTGACGCCCAGATACTATGTTTAAGTTTGTTTAAAAGAATAAAATGATTTATTTTTACTATAATGAGCTATTAGTCAATAATAAACGAACATCACAAGATTAAAGGCTTTAGTTTTCATCATTAAATTAGTTACATTTACTGATTTTAACCAAGAGAGCCTTAGTTTAAAGTGCTAATGAAAAACCAGCTTGTAAATAGCATTTTATTCATTTTTTGTAATATTTTTAAGGTGGCACGGTGGCCTCACAGCAAGAAGGTCGCTGGTTCGAGTCCAAGCTGGGTCAGTTGGCATTTCTGTGTGGAGCATGTTCTCCCCGTCTTGGGTGCTCCGGTTTCCCCCACAGTCCAAACACATGCACTATAGGTGAATTGGATGAACTAAACTGGCCGTAGTGTATGTGTGTGAGTGTGTATGTATGTGTGTGAATGAGAGAGTGTTTGGTTGTTTCCCAAGACTGGGTTGCGGCTGGAAAGGCATCTGCTGCGTAAAACATATGCTGGAATAGTTGGCGAGTCATTCCGCTGTGACAATCTCTAATAAATAAAGGACTAAGCCAAAGGAAAATGAATGAATAAACAATATTTTCAATAATATCAATATTTCACAAGACAGTAGGCCAGAATAACATCTTCAATCACTTGGTGCTGTGATAAACATTGCAAAATGAAAGTAAAGAAGAAAATGTTAATTTTGCAGTGAACTTTTTTTTTTATTATCAGGGATGCACTGATATTAACATTCTGGGATAAAAATTTCTGGCTGCCAAAACAACAAAAATGGACTTAACATACTTAAAGGGCACCTATGATGAAAAATCTATTTTTCAAGCTATCTGGACAGACATATGTGTAGGTATAGTGTATACACCGTCATATTGGGGTGATATAAACACACCCAGTGCTTTTTTTTGTTCAATTTAACAACATAAAAACCGTGGACCAATTGGAGTGGTTTTGAGACCGGCCGCAACTTGACATACGAGTGCAGTCCCCCCGCCCACGGAATTGATTGACAGCGGCGTATTAACATGTCTCTGTAGTAACGCGTATAATCATATCAACAAGACAGGACATGCACAAAGCAACCGGGAATAAAAGATCTGTTCAGTTAGCTAGGATCATCAATCATCACTATGGTGAGGACATTTGAAGACGTCAATCTCCATTACTCCCTGTGACGTCATCACCTTCACTGCCAATCAGGAGGAGAGCTCAAAGTTTAAAGGGACATGAGCAGGGAAGCTCGTTCTCTCTTGCTTGCCTTTTTTTGAGTGTGTTTTGGCTTGTTGTTTTGTGCTATGATGTTGATGTAAAATTAGAGTTTTGATTTTGGTCTTGTTCTTGGTCATGGTTACCGTTTTTGTCTGTGTGTATTTGTCGATCCCCTGATCTCTGGTGTCCGAATTCCCCTGGGAATCGAGGAGTTTAGATGTCACGTGACATACACCTCACATCACGCAGATAACTCCACTGTCTAAACACTAGTTTAGAAGTGCGTGCCACCAGCTGTAAGTTTTCTCCGTATTTTTGGTTAGAAGAGTAGTTTTAGTTGAAGATGTTTTGTTTGTTTATTTTGTATGAAATAATTTGTATTAATTCTCGTTTCCCCATCCATAATATACATTGATTGATTTGTTTTCTTTTGTGAGATCTTGTATATAATATTATTGCTGTTCCACTAAACTTTAAAGTCACAACAGAAGGAACGAATGAAATACATTCATTTCCTACCAAGACAACCCAGAGTGCTGAAATATAATTGGCTAAACTGGCACAGGGTGGATTAAATACGGTGGCCGGGAAGTGCAAAACAACATTACAAAGTGTGAAACACTTTTATGAAGCTCGAGACAAATTTACATTTTGGAAAACATTTTTACCTATCATAAGACACAATTACAGAGGAAAAACGATTTTCCAAGGACGAAACAAGATTACATTTTAGAAAACAAATTAACAATACGCAAAACCAGTCCCTTTTACCAGTCCCGAAACACATTTACAATGACAGATTCTTTACGGAAAGGGAATATACCAAACACCGAAAGTGACTCGGCAAAGGCGTTGTTGTCGTCGCTAGAGTGCGAACTAAAAACCTTAACACGGACTGATGTAACCAACATGTCATCGATATAATAATAATAATAATAGGTATTAATATATATGTGTTATTAATATGATAATATATATTAATATGTACAACACGTATTGTGGGCGAGCAAGTAAGCATTTATGATCTGAAGAGGAATAAACAGCCATTCTACACAAGAGTTTTACATAGACTTTGGTTTGGGCAGAATGTACACAGTTCGCGTAGATCACGCAGCAGAGTAATAACCACTCCTAACACCGGCTTCATTCAGTTTACTTTTAGGAGTCCTCAAGCAGATGTTTACACGGTGTAGACTTGACATCATGTCCATGATTACAGCGTACAAGGGGCCCTCGTTAAAATATTGAACACATTGATGCAGTCTGGTGTTTACGTCTGGTCCGCGTCTTTTAGGCTACGTTCACACTGCAAGGCTTAGTGCTCAAATCTGATTTTTTCTCAGATCTGATATTTTTGCATAGCTGTTCACACTGCTGTTATAAATGTGGCCAATATCAGATTTGCAATGTGAACAGATCATGGTCCTAAACAGACCCGCATGCGCAAAAGGGCAGTTACGGACAGCACAGAATGTATAATTATCCACACAATGTGTATACTGAAGCACGTTGTCATGCTTAATGTAACTATTGCCCCTTTCACAGACAACCGTGGTGTATTTCATGAACTGTAAAGGGTTGTTCTGCTACTGCTAATGGGTATTTGATACCTAAAATAAGTATCTTTTGATCGAAAACACTGATCATTTGTGATTTATGACAACCGCAGTGCGCGTCTATCTGACCACCGCTGTAGTGAGCTCATCAAGGGTTAATGAGCAGCCGCAGACTGAACTGTGAAGGCGGAGTTGGTTTATCTCTGTTTTTCTCAGAGTTATTTCATTTTACGTCGTTATAAACAACAGACACATGCAGAAAGGGGGTTTGGGTGCTTGAGCACCTGCTGTTTATTCTCAGAGAGAAAGTTCGTCCTTAAAACGAAAGTGCCCTCTCCTTTGAGCACGGATCCCCTATCCGCAACACGCCCCGACACAGCTTCACGATCAACCCGTGCCCCAATCGTTAACCAGATTGGTTCACAAGCTCCAGTTTTGCCTTCAAAATCTTTTTTTTAAATGAACAACCAAGTTTCTGTGGTAAAATAATCGCCCTGTGTGCCGATCTACTGCTGCTGAGGAGTAGATGATGACCGCAGCACAGAATGATGACGCATGTCGCTCAAAGATTATGTAAAAGTCACATGAAATCCGACATAACCGTTCACACTGTGGTCGCATTGCAAAATATCAGATCTGTGTCTGATTTAAGACTACATATGAAAGTGGCACAAATCTGACATGAAAAGATCAGATTCCATGCGGTTTGGGCTGTTCACACTGTCAAGACCTGAGTCACATGGGCAAAAAAATCAGATTCGGGCCACATTTGCCTGCAGTGTGAACGTAGCCTTAGAAACTCCAAACACCGACCACACGTAAAGCAAAACAGTGTCGAGCTGCTCATGTGTTTGCCACAAAACATCCCTCAGCCGCAGTCCATGTTCGGTCACCATCAACTTTATTTACACCATTTACTCCCCAACACGAATTTACCGCACTCACCACCAGCGACAAGAACAACGCCTTTCGCCGAGTCACTTCCGGTGTTTGGTACATTCCCTTTCCGTAAAGAATCTGTCATTGTAAATTCGTTTCAGGACTGGTAAAAGTGTTTTGTGTCTTGTTAATTTGTTTTCTAAAATGTAAACTTGTTTCGTCCTTGGTAAAATCGTTTTTCCTATGTAATTGTGTCTTATGATAGGTAAAAATGTTTTCCAAAATGTAAATTTGTCTCGAGCTTCGTAAAAGTGTTTTACACTTTGTAATGTTGTTTTGCACTTCCCGGCCACAGTAATTAAAGGACCAAAACAAAGACAGACGTTCCTGCACGGAAAACACATTTTTATAGCAGAATATCTGAATTGAGCATTGTTTTTCAGATAAACAAGAATGTTCACTTAGCATGTTTCTTAAATATCTGCAAACATATTATGGTATCTTTATGCTTTAATAGAGTCAAAAACTTACATACAACACCTTTAAATCATAAGACATGGAAAGAACCAATAACTGTAAAGCAGGTAAGAGAGGGGTGTCATTCTGACCTCTGGCATGTCCAGCCGTGGTTGTCCAATGGCCAGCTCGAAAATGGCTCTGGAGCGGTCTGTGTCACCCAGGATGGTCTCAAGCTCTGCAAACTTGATCCAGGTGGTGCAGTTTTCAGGACTGAACTCCAGGTATTTCTCGTAGAGTTTCCTGCAGCGGTCAAACTCTCTCAGCTGCAGCTCCAGCTCGATGTAGCCCTTGAACAGTTTGTTTTTGGGACATTTTCCGATGCCTGTGCCCTGATAGGAGAGAGGTCAGAGGTCAAATTTGGAATAGTAGTGAACAGTAATTTACAGGACAGGTACAGTAAAATACAGGACAACTTCAATAAAAGGTTTTAAACCGCTCTGAATGTTGACTACTGTATACATCGGCATTCATAAGTCTGGAGCTGTTAAGCATTTTTATTACACGGCTCATTGGGAAACTTGACTCTGGCTGGTCAGTCACGACATCCCACGGTATGTTATGAATTTTGGAGGTGTATTATGAGGTATGAATTTTACCTCTGTATTTAGAGATTGTTTCCATGTTATTCCTAGATAACAACCGCTAAATAACACAGGCTCATCCAGGAACTTTGACCGTCAGTGAATACGTTCACATGCATATGAAGAGTTTCATTGCAAAACGAGATGTATCCATTTTGAGAAATGTTGGTTATTTGACATTATTATTGAAGACATCAACAGTCAAGTTCATTCACAATTTTTGTACATTAAACTATTACTTGAGCTCAGTGAAGGCCAGGGATACAATATCTTCAAATCCAGGATTTTTATTTAATTTTGTCCATAAATAGTTCATAAATAAGTCAAAAAGCATGCCAAAATGCAACATATTTATCTTAACATTGTCAAACATCTCAAATTGGTTAAAAAAAAAAACAATACATCATAAATATATGGAACAGTATATACAAAGATTGATTAATAATAATAAAATTCTGAGTTAGTTTTGGCCAGAACGTACACAACATAACATAATATAACTTTTTTTTTTTTTTTTTTGCAAAACGCTATATATTCACCTTAGGCTAAATTCTACTACTGTAATACCATTAAGAAAAGCTGGTGAATAAATGTGTGCGTGTGTGTGGTGTGTGTGCGTGTATCTATTTTCTTGAATGTCACATGGGCTTCAGAAGCCAGTGTGTGCCTTTTAGTCTACTCTTCAACCCCCTATGGACTGATTGGAGAAGAACGTTTGCTGGGGCACCAGTGGCTTTAAGCAGGCTTCACTGTGGCATTTGAAGAAATCTTTTGGATCATCAGTGGGAAAATTAACAATAATTTATCAATTAATCGTAAATATTCATAATGTTCAAAAACAT
Source organism: Danio albolineatus (assembly GCA_903798035.1). NCBI lineage: Eukaryota > Metazoa > Chordata > Actinopteri > Cypriniformes > Danionidae > Danio > Danio albolineatus. The sequence continues at coordinate 1,381,581 of CAIGQQ010037999.1, read as the reverse complement.
AATACCATAACAGACATAATGTGACTATGGCGTGTGCCAGTAATCCAGGGCAGTCCCTGAATGAAATGGTCGAATAACAACATACAGACGTCTGTGTGCTTATGCTTCACAGAGAGACAGTGGGCATTAAAAAAAAGCACCATTGCGCTGCCTGGTTTAGGCTCCCTGCAGATGAGCTGTCAGAGCAAACTAACTGCAGGATGTTCATCATTTCAACCATCCTTAAACAGCTTCGGACTAATTGTGATTAGTTATAATATAGATAAGTAAGATTAAGTTAGTTAAATAAACGACTTGTAGCTTGTTACAGAAAGAGTGGAGGCTCCTTCCACACCGCTGCTGAAAACCAAACCTGTATGATCAGAGCGGGCGGAGTCGCGAAGGCACAGTTTTTGCTTCAGTCCGTGCCATAAGCTCGCCTCGTCCCGTTCCCTACGTGACTGACAGCTCGCCTAAAGTATAAACAATTAAATGGTAAACGTTTTTAGTTAGCCTAATCCTCTTTTTAAAAATACATGTTTTTTTGTTTTGACATTATCGTTAAATCTATGAGCAAACTCAGAGCACTTCGCCGGCGGTGACTCCTCCCAGGGGATGATGATGCTGAGCGCTTTATCGCACTTTGTAAAGAAACTGGTCCGGCGGATATCACGTTTTGTGAAAAAATACATTTTGTAGTAGGCCTTAAATGTTCATTCGTAAAATGTATTAATGGCAGCAATTCACACATAGCTTCAGGTACATCTGAACAGTGATTTCCAATTATAAAATCCAATGTCCAAAAAAAATGGGGTTTATAGCGTTTTGCAACCAAACTCTTCATATACTTACGTCCACATGCATATGCATCTGCTTGCCCGTGGCGCCACTTTTTTTGACTGTTTGGTAGGTAGGTTTGTATCAGTATCGAAACTGGAATTCGATACCAATCGATACGGAAATTTTAAAACCGTCCATTTCCCGCTAACATTTGTCTTAACCACCGCTGATTTGCCATTGTGTTCAAAGCCACGAAGATCAGTCAATTCATCAACGGATCGCTTGTATGATATTCACGGCTTTACTGTCCCTCTATCTGTGGTTACACTCAGTGGTGAGTTCGGTGAACTGATGACCTTCACGTTCAATCACAGTCATTTCTGTTGAGCATGTGAACACGATGGCAAATCAGCGGTGTTTAAGAGCACGCTCAACAGCACTTAAGTGGGAAATGGACATTTTTAAAATTTCAGCCCCAATAGGTAAATAATTCCAGTATTGTGACAACACTAGTTTGTATATGCTTTATTCAGCCAGTTTCACTTCTGTCAGCTTTGTGTTTTTGACTGTTTGGCGCCATCTTGTGACTGAGGTTAATGTATACTCCATTAGCTGTTTTAGTTTCTATCAGCTTTGCGTTTAATTAAGGAATGAATAAACAATTATGGTTCACAACCATGTTTTGTGTCTAAATGTTTAGTTTTGTGGCAAGTACCATGTAATAAGCATGATAAAGTACATCCAGGACAGTTTTTACAGAATAAAGCCCTTCAGCCTTGAACAACAGTGCTCCTCTTTGCATCAGACTGCCGATAAGCAAGTCAAAGCTGTTATTCTGCAATAACAGCCTCCTGGATGTGCTTTATCCACAGCTTAAAGCCTTATAGCTCAAAAAGGCTCCATTTGATTAAAAAAAAAAAAACTTTACAAATAGTAAATACAATGTACAATACTCCAGTCTTCACAGCCACATAATTCTTAAAAAAATCCTTCTGATATACTCATGAAACATTTTGTTTTATCGTTAATGTTAGTACATTGATAAAGTTAAAGTTTTTACAGCTTAATTTTAACCATGATGCTTTTGTCCTGTATTTTTTGATAAATGTAAGATTCAAAAGAGCCTTCAAATCTGCTGTAATACCACGTTTTTATATTTGTTTTTGAAATACTTTAACATTGAATTGACTCCAAACAGTTATGTAAAGAATAGAAAGCTGAAAACACTCACCAGGCCTCGTCTTGCATTTTGGAGGTTCTTTTGGCGGATTTCAAATTGCCCATATAAGAGCCAGATCTTGGCAAAAGTAAACTGAGTATAAAAAAACACATATAGTTAGTTTTTTTATATACATCAAATATTGCGGCCACAGTTAGGCATATGACTGCATAACATTTTGATATCATGCATGTTCATTATCACAATACATTGTATTATATTGAGCAGCATGAAGTAAAACCTCACGCAGTTTTCACAGGTAAAATGTCAAAGCATTTTGTTTTGAATTGATTGCTAATTGCGCACAATGTTGCAAATTTATATTTGACAATTAGCTCACTAAAATTGAATCCACATTAAAGGGCACCTATGGTGAAAATCTACTTTTCAAGCTGTTAGGACAGTCATGTGTGAAGGTATAGTGTATATAGCATCATATTGGGGTAATATAAACACACCCAGTCCTTTTTTCTTCAATTTAACAACATAAAAACAGTGGACCAATTGGAGCGGTTTTGAGACCGACCGCAACTTGGCATAAGAGTGTGGTCCCCCCGCCCACCAATATTGACTGACAGGCGCGCATTACCATATCCTCAGTTTGTTGTTTCACATCCGCCATATTTTAGCGTGCGAGTCAAAGCGATGTCACTAAAGAAACACCCTTGCTCTATTTTTGGACGTAAGGCTCATTGTCTTCCTGCGAATGAGACAGAGATTTTACATTTAGCGGCCATTTGCGCTAAACACGCAGTGAATGCAACGTAGGTCTATCGAGACTCGGCCCATTAAAAACAGCTGATCCACAGAGTCTTTCAGCACTCTCTCCGAAATCACTCGATTGATCTCGGCTGGCAGATCAACATTCACCACATGATCGCTCTTATCGGCGCCACTGTTTGTAACTTTAAGTGGGTTTGCAAACATGTGTGCTTTTCTTTGCGTCTTCCTTAAACTTCAACCGTTTGCATTTCCTGCAGTCACAGAAGCTCCCAGCCATCTCAACTAGGAGCGGCTGTAAAGTGTGAGTGCATTGCCTCGTTAACACGTACCTCCATTGGAAATAACAAACTTGCCTTAGTTATAGCCTCAATCAAAGTTAACCCAGTGTACGTGGTTATTAAGTCTCGGTGTACAAGCTCGGAACTTTAAACTAGCACACAGCATAACTTTGTTTAGTTGCCGCAGTTTTGCTCCGTGCAGAAACAGTGTTAAGAAGCCTTTATGATTAATTAACCGTGACGAATTAAAGCGCGGTTAATAGTGAAATCGGTTAATCAGTGCATCACTATACGGATGACGCATGCATCTTTGCATATAGTGGCTGTAAAACTATACAAAGACACAAATGATTTTGTAACTACAACTCTAAGTAGTGAATATTAAACAACTCTGAACTGAACTTCAACATTAATAACTGGACTGACACTTTCAATTTACTATAACCTTCTATGTGAAGCTGCTTTGACACAATCTACATTGTAAAAGCGCTATACAAATAAAGGTGAATTGAATTGAACTCTGACACATTCTGGCATATTAGGAATATTGATTCCTCAACAGTACATGTGCGGCTGAATGCTGGTCCTCTGACTCATGTTGCTTCTCTCTGTCTGCCTGTCTGTTGCCATACACAAAGCGGGGGAGCTCTTGGCTCCGCCCCCTTGTTAAGTTGAGCGAGAAGTCGAAACAAATTTTCATGTGAAGCATCACACCCCTAAAACAGCGACCTGTGTACACACCCCCAAAATGACACTTTTTAACACATTATAATAAAAAATCTGAATTGTGTTTTGAACTGAACCTAAACTGGCACACTCAGAAGAACCATAATATTAATATTAAATCTTAAAAAAGGGGTAAACTAGGTGCCCTGTAAATGGATCGTTCACCCAAAAATGAAAATGTACTCAGTATTTACCCACCTCGAAGCTTAAAACCTGTAGCCATTGGCATCCACAGTAGAATTAATAAATACTATGGAAAACAATGGTAACAGGTTTCCAGCATTTTTGCAAATGATCTTCTTTTGTTTTCAACGGGAGAAACAGGTTTGAAACAAGTTAAGGGCGAGTAAATGACGACACAATGCTCAGTTTAGGGTAAACCAACCCTTTAGATCAGGGATGTCAAACTCAATTTCTGGAGGGCCGCAACCATGCACAGTTTAGTTCCAACCCTGCTTTAACAAACTTACTGGTAGGTTTCAAACAAGCCTAAAGGACTCAATTAGTTTGATCAGGTGTGTTTAATTAGGGTTGGAACTAAACTGTGCAGATATGGGGCCCTTTAGGAACTGAGTTTGACATCCCTGCTTTAGAACCATCATTTTATTTACCTTTTTGTGTGGTATAAGCTCCAGACAGGCCTTGTACACCTGCCTTGTTCTCTCAGGGTCCTGAAAGAAATCAGACAAAAGCACATGAACATCTGAGAGATTGATTGGTTGACTGATGTTTTAATGCCATATCAGCAGCATTGGCTATGTTCATGGCAAAACCTAAACTAAACATCCATTCATTTTCCTTTGGCTTAGTTTCTGATTAATCAGGGATCGCCACAGCGGAATGAACTGCCAACTATTCCAGCATGTTTTATGCAGTGGATGCCCTTCCAGTCCCAACCCAGACACACCCATACACTCATGGCTAATTTAGTTTACTCAATTCACCTATAGGGCATGAATTTGGACTGTGGGTGAAACCAGAGCACCTGGAGGAAACCTCCGCCAACATGGGGAGAACATGTAAACTCCACACAGAAATGCTAACTAAATAGACATTCTATTAAAATGTTTTATCGTCAAAATATTCGTGCACAAGTCAGACCCCCTGAGAGACTGAATAATTGAGCTCAGTGGTGTCCGTCATACCTTGACCTCCAGCTCCTCATAGAGAGCGTAGTTAATCCAAAGGTAGATGTAGCGTCTCCAGTGTCTCTTCTCTTGAATGGGGGGAATGTTGGCGATCGCTCTCTCGTACACTTCTCGAACTGTGTCTGCATCTGCGTCACTCTCCACCAGACGCAGGTAATCAAACCATGCATCATAATTGTGTGGGTTAGCCTGCACAAGAGGAAATACCATTAAAGGGTCACGAAACACCAAAACACATTTTTGGAGCTGTTGACATCATATATGTGCCCCACGCTGCTATAAACACTATGAGGACACATATATCTCACAAAAAAGTGAAAATTGGTTGTTTTTGCGCTATTTTGAGCAAATTCGTTCATCCGGTTTGAAACGAATTTGACGCTGCGTCACGCCAATGAGATCCATGCGTGTATTCCAGCGTGGAGAGTGGACGTCTGTACCGGCGAGTGCATCGTGACGTCTCTGAGTGTGCGGCATTGATTCATGAGATAGACTTGGTTCAAACCAAACAACGCACTCTATTGTGTATGTGGTGCAACTTCATTAATATGCATGATAGCTTCGAAGACTGTTTGTACCTGTTACAGTGTTCAGAAGGCAGAGAGACGCCACGTTGTGTTGCCAAAACAAGTGGAAGAAGAAGAATTGTTTGCAGACACAGGTCGTCAGTGTTGTGTTTATGAACGTGCTCCAACGAAAGCTTTAATTTCCCCGCTATGAGAGCGCAGCTGGACACACGGTGGATTACAGCGCACACGACAGAAATGCATTTGTAAGGAACATTTTTACCCGAGAGCTTTCTGCATCTGGAAATGGTGAAATTCTGATTTCCGCTCGTCCAACAGCCGCGGTCCAGTTGGTGTTGATTTTCCTGTCTCTACAGATGTGGTGAGAGAATGCTGCTCTCCGAGTGTAAACATATAAACACCGCAATCAAACTATTACCGTCGTGTAGAATTGTCCCCGCGTTTTGTGACAGGATAGTCTAAAAACACACAGCTTTCTGACGCTGCTTACAGATGGCGTCTAAGTTACAGAGAAATGCAGAGTTTTTTTTCTAACATACGCCGTGCGGTCTAACACACTCCATTAAATCTGCACTCCTCCAGCAGTTCCTCACATTTAATATCTCGTTTGTCACGAGGGACATGCAGGAAATCTTCCTGAGTAAAAGTGAAAGTGCCAAACTGCAGTTAAAGTCGACAAATTAAGAATTTGGCAAGTAATTAGATGACTGATGTCAATGTAAACAGTCACTGTCTTTCTCCCCCTGTGTCCGTGTTTGTGTGTTGCCTGTTGGAAAATCACCGCGCGTGTCCAACTGGAAACTCCCATTTTTATGCAAAACCTTCCCTCTTTCCCTCCCCTGACACTCCCACCTAAACTGGACACACCGACTTTCCTGAGCTTTTCCAGACTGTAGGTGTGAAAACACCCTGCTGAGACAGAGGGTTTCGTGGCGCTTTAATACGCAACACAAAAAAACAAAAGTGGACTTCCTGGAAAGTCCACATGGAACAATACTGAGACTTTTTTGTTTCAATTATCTAAAATGTTATAATGAACATAAGCCGCTGTCACTCACTTTGACCTCCTCTTCGTACTGAAACCTCCTCTTGCTGACGATCACGTCCTCGATTCCTCTCCTGTCTCCAAACCTCTTCTCAAACACAGTGTAGTTCTTGAACAGCTCCTGAGCCTGTTGCTTGGGGATTCGGTCTAAAGCGTACTTATAGATGACTCGAACTCTCTCAAACTGAGAAACACAAACAGAAACGATCGCGTATGGACAGGAAGCATCTGAAGTGTTTCATATTTAGTGGATGACACAAACACAGTAGGTCGTACCTCTTTCTGCTTCTCCTCAAATCTGGCAAAAGCCACGTAGAGATTCTCGCTGACTTGCTCTTCACCGAAAAACTCCACGGCTCGCTCAAACACTTTCCTGCCGCGAGCAACATAGCCGTGCTTCTCCTCGAAGTGGGCGTATTTGATCCAGTTCTTCACCTCAGGATGGACCATCACAAGTGCTCTGATGTTAAGCAATGCAACTAGAATATTGTACGAAACAGCCATGCTTTTTCAAATGAGAAACGATGTATGGTGACAAAAATAATACATTTACAAAATAAAATTCATATATGACAACAATTCACAGCACGAGTCACCTTTACAAAATCCATTTCATCAATTCAAAACACAACTGAAAAATACGACACACAATTTGTGAATTCACAAGTAAAAATCATAAACGTTTTCACCAAATGACTTAGATTTGTGTATTTATGAATCGTGTTTTGAATATGCAAATTGGATGTGTATGTCATGAATTGTGTTTTGTATTTACTTATTTTATTGCAGGGCACAACAATAAGGACTGCCCGATGGCCCGGGGCCAGCGTGAGAGACGCTCGGGACAGTAGACAGAATTGTTACTGGCCAGATCGGGTCAGTGCTGCCTTGTCACTAAAGTTTGATTTTAAATTAATGCGACTATTTGTCATTTGCGTGCAAATACAGTCTTTTAATTTAGAAACAGTTTGTGCTTTTAAGCCTTTAAATGCTGCCCTCTCTGTGATGTCGTAAATGCCATATTGCTTTTGGTTCCTCTTATCTGATTGGATGTTGTGAGCATGCTGTTTTTTTCTGTAACCTGTTAACAACCAGTACAGCAAAGAGACGACAACATAGCGGCAACATCAAATTATGAGGATTATTAGGAAATTATGCGTGTTTTGCACAGTTTGCGGGCCTCACGGTGGTGCAGTGGTTAGCACAATCGCCTCACAGCAAGAAGGTCGCTGGTTGGCATTTCTGTGTGGAGTTTGCATGTTCTCCCCATGTTGGTGTGGGTTTCCCTTGGGTGCTCTGGTTTCCCCCACAAGTCCAAACACATGTGGTAAAGGTGAATTGGGTAGGCTAAAGTGGCCCTAGTGTATGTGTGTGAATGAGTGTGTATGGATGTTACCCAGTGATGGGTTGCAGTTGGAAGGGCATTCGCTGCGTATAACACTGAAAAAGTTGGTGGTTAATTCCACTGTGGCGACCAATAAATAATAAAGGGACTAAGCCAACAAGAAAATGAATAAATGAATTAATGCACAGTTCATTGAACTGCAATAAAACACCTGCACATTTTCCATACTGCTCTTTTTGTTTTCTTAAAACTTTGAATTTTGCTCATCATACATCAGGGTTCAACGCTAAGGATTTTTTCTACTGGCCCGGTCGGGCCAGTGGTTCAGATCTTTACTTGCCCTGCCAAAATTTTCACTGGCCCCACCAAAAAAAAGTTAATAGCTATTTCTTAGCCACATACAGTATTCTTAATAACATAATTGTAATACCTGCCCTTTTTATTCAGCATAACTTTTTTTAATACAACTGACAAAAAAAAATACAATTGTTCATTCATTTTCTTTTTCGGCTTAGTCCCTTTATTAATCCGGGGTCGCCACAGCGGAATGAACCGCCAACTTATCCAGCATTTGTTTTACGCAGCAGATGCCCTTCCAGCTGCAACCCATCTCTGGGAAACATCCGTACACTCTCAATCACACTCATACACTACGGACCATTTAGCTTACCCAATTCACCTGTACCGCATGTCTTTGGACTTGTGGGGGAAACCAGAGCACCCGGAGGAAACCCACGCAACCACGGGGAGAACATGCAAACTCCACACAGAAATGCAGAGGCATATATATATATATATATATGCATGAATATGCTACCGGTCAAAAGTTTGGGGTCAGTTTTATTCATTTTTGTTAATGTTTATTTTTAAGCAAAATTATTCAGTTCATCAAGGCGACATTTATTAAATGTAAAAAAAATTATAATAATTGTTAAATATTTATTACAAATTTAATTAACCGCTTTCTTATTGTATGTAGTTTCAAATAAATTTCTTACTCCAGTCATTATTACTTTTATTACTATTACCATTAATAATAATAATAACAACAATAATAATTAATATTAGAGTGATTTCTGACTGATTATGTGACTCTGATGACTGGAGTAATGAAGCTGAAAATTCATCTTTAAAATCACTGGAATAAATTATTCAATTGAATGATGAACTACTTTTACACAGTTATCTTATAGTGCAATAACATTTTACAATGTGTGCTGTATTTATGATGAAATAATTGCAGCCTTGGTGAGCAGGAGAAGTTTTTTTTTAAATATTTAACAATCATACTGACCCCAAACTTTTGACCAGTTGTGTATATAATGTTTTATAAGCAAAAATGTGCACTTTAATTTTGACACCCACAGACACCTTCACCAAATATAAATCAGAGGTCAGACTTTCTCATACAGAGCCGCATTTCGGTTGTCACGTTTTGTAAAAATCTATTGACTTAATCAATCTATTAAAGAAACGTTGGCTAGAATTATGCATTATAGGCTTAAATTAGAGAGCGAAATAACAGATGAAACGTGACTGCATCAGATCAATGCTGATCTTTCTTTCCAGCTGTCAGTGCAGAAATGAACAAAACAATTGGCCCAATATAACATATTATAGGATTAAAATGTGGAAAAATTATCAGATGGTAACTTCGGTCAATTTTCCTAACGGATAAACAGCACTTTGCAATATTTCAGCATGCTTTCACTTTCGTTTAAGACATGAAGCGCATATTTGCCGGTAGGGATGAATTCTCTATTCATATAGCCGTATACATGGCTATTACACAATCTTAATACACTGTGATATATCCTGGGTCGTTAGTTCGCTGGATAGTTTTGTTTTCTCTCTACAATCGATCCACTCAATCGAGCAGACACCACCTCATTCAGGCGATCTCGGACTGATTGATTTGGCGCGGATGCGAGCGTGATTGCTGGATTCACAAACGCCAATCAAACGGCGCTAACGGGGGAAACGAGACATATTCCGAAACAAACATCTATGTGTGAAAGCACCCTAAGACTGTATTTGCACGCAATTGACAGACAGTCGCAGCCAAACGTTAGTGACAAGGCACCACTGGCCCGAACGGGCCAGTAACAATTCTGTATACTGGCCCGAGCGTGTCGCACGCTGGCCCCGGGCCATCGGGCAGTCCTTATTGTCGAGCCCTGTACATGTATTAATATTTGTAAAGTATTTAAATTCTAGATTCACAGACGTTGTTTTTGACATATTGTTTAAAATATGTGGCTAAGAAGTAGCTATTAACTTTTTTTTGGTGGGGCCAGTGAAAATTTTGGCAGGGCAAGTAAAAATCTGGCGCCACGGTGGCGTAGTGAGTAGCACGTTCGCCTCACAGCAAGAAGGTCGCTGGTTCGATCCCCGGCTGGGCCAGTTGGCATTTCTGTGTGGAGTTTGCATGTTCTCCCCGTGGTTGCGTGGGTTTCCTCCGGGTGCTCCGGTTTCCCCCACAGTCCAAAGATATGCGGTACAGGTGAATTGGGTAGGCTAAATTGTCCATAGTGTATGTGTGTGAATGAGAATGTATGGATGTGTTTCCCAGAGATGGGTTGTGGCTGGAAGGGCATCCGCTGCATAAAAAAACAAATGCTGGATAAGTTGGCGGTTCATTCCACTGTGGCGACCCCGGATTAATAAAGGGACTAAGCCGAAAATAAAATGAATGAATGAATGAATGAAGTAAAAATCTCAACCACTGGCCAGATCAGGCCAGTAGAAAAAATCCTTAACGTTGAACCCTGTATTGCACTATTATTTTTAAGCCTAATCTGGCTCCATAGGGGGTGCAACTACTAATTTATATGGATTTCAGAATAAAACAAGTTTGTCGTGGTGGTGGCTTTTCTTAGTTTAATAAGTATGGGTTTGAGCAAAATGTTAAGATTTGTTTTGTTTTGTTTTCTTAAGAATCTCATAACACCTTTCATTTTCTTTTTCTTTTTTTTCTTCTTTTTTCAAAAAATGAAAATTGGCCAGAGAAACAAATTTAATGTGATTAAAAAAAGTTAAGTTATTCCACATAATTTTGATCTTCAAATTCTTCGAATGTGTTGTCTACGTATGAATATCAAGTCAATACACCTGAAAACATGTCAACTTTTATTCTAATGCCTAAAAAATGTATCTTAACGACAACCTTTTTGCCACTCCTTTATGAGATTAATATCTATGTATTAATGACTTGTAGCCATTCACCACATTAAAAAAGTGTATTCTGCAATGACAATATAGTTCATAATTACAGACAGTACAGCTCACATTATGATAATGCAATTCATATTTGATCACTTAGCAAGCAAACATTTGTGATTTGCTATACAGTTTACAAGATAGTAAAGGCCTTATCTGATTGGTCAGATTGGAATAAATTATGCATGCAGCACACAACTACTTGGAACATAATTTATTGCACTTCTAACGATAACTTTGATACATTGTGTAACTCTAATACCTTTATATCAATATATATGTTTAAAGTTCAGATTGCTTTATAGTACATATAACCTAATGTTGTGTTTTTGGAGTGAAACTAATGATTCGTGAAAGGATATAATTCTCATAGATGCTGCGAGCCTTGTCCACCTCCTTATAGCGCAGCTCGAAGTTGATATATGAATGCCAGGCCTGTTCCTCCGGTTCCCACTCCATCCAGCGCTCAAACACCTGCCTGCAGCCTGCGACGTTCCCCAGCATCTCCTCCATATATGTGTACTTGTACCTGTTGCACAAACATATGAATAAAACAACCATTTGGGAATGTCATTTATAAAGAAGATGATTTTATCTAAAATCTCTTTAAAAAGAAGAAGAAAACACACATCAAGAATTCAAACAGAAAATATTTTACAACTTTTGGCCTGTTTACACTTGTTATTAAAGGGATTGTGCACACAAAAATGAACATTTGTCATTATTTACTCTCTCTTGACTTGAAAGCAAAACAAGTTATTCTAAAGTAGGGATTCTCAACCGGTGGGCCGTGGCGATCCTGCAGGTGGGCCGTTTATTTAACTTAAATATTATACTTTAATCATTTTATTTCAATATTAAATGTTAGATTTAAATGATTGAAGTAACAGCATGTTTTTTTCTGTCACTGATTACTTTAGACTCAAAAACAGCCTCACTGTTAAATACAGATTTAACTGCGGCTTAGATGTTTGTTCATTTTAGGTGCAGGAATTTTATATCTTAGGTGAAAGTTCCAACTATTGCACGACAACTAGGACAACATTCTCAGTTATATATAATAATATAAAGCAAACAAGTCATGAAAATGTAAAGGTAACGATGATTAGAGTTATAACATCCAGCTTGCACATGCCTCATGTCTGCGACTTCTACTGTATCATATTCGCACAAGTCCATTGATTTACAAACTATGCGTCCTCTTTTTGTGTGAACACTTTAATACATCCGCATAGATAGTTGACCGAATTAATGTCCTGCAAGTGTTTTATAACGGACGTGCACCTGTACAGGAGGATCTAGCGATGCTCGGTGGTGTTTCAGTAGTGAACAGCTGTTTACTGTTCCTGCCAGCGAACTCCAATTATATCCAGCTGTAACCCAAACCGCCTTCAGATCGAAGCGTTTCAACAGATTTAAAGTATTTTTACTGTATTTTCATTTTTTTTGTTTTTAATAGATATGAATTGTAGAAATTCAGTCAGTCAAATTCAAAGCAGCAGCTGGGTTTTTACCATCTGTTGTCATGTCAGGTTCATGGAAAGCCAGTTGTAATTTTCAGTGGGTTTTTTTTATAAATAAAATGCTGTAGAAAAATAAGAAAATAATAACAGAAGGCAAAATAAAGTATTTGTTTTAAGGTTTGAAATAATAATTTTCTCTAGACAATCAGTTTAAGAGAAAATATTTGTCAGGTGGGCCATCAAAAATTTATCAGAGAAGGAGGTGGGTCCCGAAGTGAAAAAGGTTGAGAATCCCAGTTTTAAAGAATTTAAAAAGCCTGTAACTACTGACTTCCATAGTAGGAAAAACAAATATGCAACTCAATGGTTGCAGGCTTATAACATTCTTCACTATATTTTCTCTTGTGTTCAACAGAAGAAACTCAAACCGGTTTGGAACAAGTGAAAAATCATGCAAATGAATCAGCAAATCATGACAGAATTAAACAATATTTCCCTTTAAGATTCATTTTTCTTGATCTGATTAGAAGTGTACTTTTATGTGGACTTAAAGTGGACTTTTAAATGATTTTATGTCAGTGCCAATAGCCTAGTGCAGGGATCACCAAACTAGTTCACGAAAGTCCGGTGTCTTGCAGATTGTAGCTCCAACCCTAATCAAACACACTTGAACAAGCTAATCAAGCTCTCACTAGGTATACTTGAAACGTCCATGCAGGTGTTTTGAGGCAAGTTGGAGCTAGACCCTGCAGAGACACCGGACCTCCAGGACAGAGATTGGTGATCCCTGGCCTAGTGGTTAGAGAGTCAACACATAGAACCAAAGTGCTCATGGCGACTCAAGGTCGATTCCCGGCACTAGGTCCTTTGCTGATCCCTCCCCTATCTCTGCACCCCACACTTTCCTGTCTGTAAAATCTCTCCTGTCCAATACAAATAAATGTAAAAACTCCAGAAAAATAATTATTTAAAGAAGAATTTATGATTTTGTTTGCATAATGACAGTTTTTTTTTGTTTGATGTTTTTAAATATTTGTTAAATGAGTTTAAATGTAGACAACTCCTTTTTTTAATGCCATATCAGAAATATTGACTATATTGATAACAACACTGGCAATAAATGTCCAATACATTATTTTCAAATATTAGAGTTTCTTATAATGCAAAAATTACATCAATATTACTAAAAGGTCATATAAGATCTTTCAGTGACATCTAAAATCTTTTAATCATTAAATGTAGACAATTATGTATATAAATGTTAAAAGTGTATAAATGTTGCATTTGGAGCTTATTTTTTACTTTCATTTTTGAATTCTTAAATAATAGTTTTAGATACTGCTTCAACATTTACTCATAACACTAAAAATGTTGACCAAAAAGAAACACGTAATAGTTTTAAAAGAGCATTTACAACTTTGGAGTGTGCAAACTGCACATCGTCAATTAACAATATATATAAAAAAAGGGTCAGAAAAGGCCTGTCCAAAAGTGAAAATTTCTCATAATTATACCCATGTATTTGATCGGATTGACCAAAATGAATAATAATACCAGGCGTTTGTCTAAAAGCATAGAGGCAAAGAGATAAAAGCGTACCAGAACTGATTGACACGGGGCAGGATGGTTATGGCTCGGTCCCAGATGTTGCGAGCGTGATTGACCTGTCGGTTCTTCATCTCCATCTCGGCATACTTCAGCCACAGTGTGATATTGCGGTGATCCACATCGAGTGCACGCTCGTAGATCGAGCGAGATCTAAAAACAAAACATCATCATCAAATAGGTTTATACAACAGCATGTCAGCAGCAAATGCTATTTTAACGTCAATAAAACTATTGTAAAAAATAATAGAGCAAAACCTATTTTTTAATTTAGCTATGCTTTATTGCCATATAAGCAGCATTGGCTATATGCAAAGTATTCTATGTATGATTTACAATAATAACAGTTTCCTAATAATCATGCATTTTACAAAGAAACTTACAAAGAACAACACTGATAAAAATTCTTATACAATCTTTTAATTTGATCAGTGATAAATAATGTAAAATCGCTGCAGGTTTCAGGGTGTATTTCACACAACTGATTATTCGTCCTGAAGACCAGAAAACAAACTTCACAGTTCCTAAAATTAAATTATTAAACATTTAAGAGATGAACCTCACCTCTGGACCTCTTGCAGGCTCTCCTCCCATTGTGCGTACTTGATCCAGTTGCTGATCACAGTTCTGTTCTTCCTGATGTTGTCTTCAAAGCCCTGTATTAACAGACAAATAAATGTAGAGAAGCATATAGTTCATTTAACTGAGATCTTTCGGATATTATATCCAACTAACAGCAGAATTTTTTTCTGAATTCTCCTTAATAATATAATGGAACCTTTTCACATATCCGGGTTTCTCAGTAGCGCAAGTCGTCATAGTTGGGAAAACTTAGAGCGCAGTGAACAGGAGAGTACAACAAATCACTCTTTTACAATCCTATTTGCTCAAACAATAAAAGAAAAACTCCATGATGATGTTATAAAGACTTTCAGATAAAGAAAACCAAATTGTGAGACTTATGACAACAGCCAATAGAGAGAATAATGTCAAATTTACTGTCCTGTCCCATAAACGCTACATTAGAACTGCCTTGCACAAGCGGTAATTTGATTTTTGTAATTTGAAGTAAAGATGATATACATCCATAAATGAATATAAATGTTCCTACATTTATAGAAAAAATCTAAATTTTAAAAACTTTCAAGGATTTAAGATGCTGATGACCGTTAAATGAGTCAAAACAGCTTGTGAAAAGGGTCCATGTGAGAAAAATTTTCCTTGCAAATTCTAAATAGGGAAATCATATTAGCGGCCAATGGCTATCAAGCATTGTTCACAGTCAATTAAATCATGCCAATGTTGTTTTGAAGTCATACTTGCATGTGATCAATTTCTAAATCGCGTAAGGCTGCAAATTTATCTATTAATTTATTTAGATTTTTATTCAGAATATGTTCTTGTGCGCATGATTTTAATATGTTAACCAATCAGAGCTGACGCAGCACACCAGGCGATTACAGCTAAGCTGAGCGGGAAAAAAAATGTTAACCAATCAGAGCTCACTCCGCGCAGGACAAAGTTGAGCAGGAGAACCGAATAGGTGGTTTTGATTTTCGTTAGTTTTTATTTATTGTTATGACTGGAATTGAGGTTAGTTCATCTTTATTTGTTCATGTTGTCTGTTTTTAAGACGATTTATTACAGTTTTGTTTATCAAGCAGTTAGTACTACTGTGTACAGTATGTGTTTAACTAGAGCTGAGGTTAGTTTTTTTATGTTGTCTGTTTTAAAGAAAATTTTACTACAATTTAATTTATTACACTTAATACTATGTCATTTCATTGTGAAATGTTTTGTTATGCACTTCTTGTGCACTGAATACATGTAGAATGCATGTATGTAGTAGCGTGTTTGAAAAAGCAAAAACAGTTGCCAAAAATCGCAATATTCATTCAAAAAAGTAATAAAATATTGAAATATGATTATTTGATTTATATTGCACAGCCCTAATCCATGACAATACAAAGTTTTCTGGGTATGTGCTATGATAATGCCATATTTTTAAAAGGTTTACCATAAATAAAATTATATATTTAAACCATGCACCATGGAAAGTCATATTTCCTTGAAACAAATCGTAACATTAACACATTTTCCGCAGATGTGTTTTTATTTAACTGCACACCATAACAATATAGTAAAGAGCGAGCAGAAGGGCGGCCAAAATCACTCTGGACCCCTCACACCCAGCACACTGCCTCTTTGAACTGTTACCTTCTGGTCGACGCTACAGAGCACTGCGCACTAGAACAGCCCGACACAGAAACAGTTTCTTCCCTCAGGCGATCCATCTCATGAACACTTGATGATAATAATCGTGGAACCAACACCACTACTGCTGTACACTCTTACACACACATACACTTATTTAACAACACACTTTACATGCCAATTTGCACATAACAGCTGCACATATAATGTTGTATATAGTAATACACCTGTACATACACTTGTCCATTTGTATATTTGCATTTAACACTTACTTCTATTTTTTTTAATATATTTATTATCTGTTTTTTGTCCTGTCTCTGTAATTCTGTTGCACTGTGGAAGCTCTGTCACGAAAACAAATTCCTCGTATGTTTGTACATACCTGGCAATAAAGCTCTTTCTGAAAGCTTCTGAAAGTTCTTCTTTCTTCTGAAAAGTTGTTTTTATATTTGCACATTTGTTCAATGACAACCTGTGACATGCTCCCTATATTGTTAACCATGGAACTTTGAATATTTGGTCTGAAATCTCATGCATGTATGACTTTAAAGCATCATTAGCACCATTTAACTGACTGAATAATGTTGTACTTTGATAGTCATTGGCTGCTAATATGATTTCCCTATTTAGAATTTGCAAAGAATACTTTTCTGAAATTATATTAAGTAGAAAGTTTGAATGTGTGGATAATCTAAAATTCATAATCATTGCAACAACAATAGCATATTTTCTGAACATCAAGATAGTACCGTGTTAATAACAAACGTCATCCTGACACTACTGTACATTTTGGGGCACAAGGCAGGACAAAACCATTTGCTTTGTACACCATGGTGTCAGTTTGGTCACTACATGACATTTGCATATAGTGACCAAATCGACACCATGGTGTAAAGATAAAGATATTTTAATGATACGACATTTCATACCTTTCTCTTTTTCAGTTTGTAGTCATTGAGCTCTTCTTTATCGGTGATCTTCTGTTTGGGTGGCGGAGGCAGCAGCTCGAGCTCTCTCTCTTTAGCCTCTCTGAGCAGCTGCTCGGCGGTGATCTGCACCTCTGCAGGGGCTTTATTCTTCACCTGAACACAAACACAAAACCATTACAAACCAAGACAACATTGAACTCCCCTGATTACATTCACATACATTAAGATATACGATAGGTAATTCTAGAGTAACGTTAGCACACGTTCACGTTGTTTACATGCTAATGCTAACTCACAAGGGCTTCATTCTTCACCTGAGCACAACCACAAAACCATTACAAATCACAGCAACCTTTACCTCCTCTAATTACATTCATATACATTATACAGCAGTTAATTATAAAGAAGCACAACTTCACGCTGTTAACGTGCTAATGCTAACTCACAAACATCATTAAGTTTTTACCTTCGCCACTTTCGGGATTCTCTGTTTCCCCGCCGCGGTGGACGCCATGATTATTACGCTCTTGACACTTTATTAAAAATAAATTTGATGTATTTTCTAATGTTATAAACTTCGAACGCCGCTAAAACTTGTACTTTAGCGACGTTTCAGTGCCGTGTGTGTTGCGCCTGTCGTGACGCGCTGTGACCTTTGACTGCATTACGTCACCGCGGCCCTCACCATGGTTACAGGACGCTTGCTAGCGGTTAACGCTACATATAAATGACAGACTCGCAGCTTGAGGCTGTTAAAAACTCCATTTACACCAGAAAGACCTGTTTAATTGTCTTATATTGCTTGTATATCGACTTTTCTTCAAAGTAAGCCTGTCGTGACGTTCAGTCTAAGTAAAAAGCTCGTTGTTTTTAAATATTTTGTGCCTGTTGTGGCGACTAAATACCTTAAATATTTGATATTTATTTGTTCAGTATTAGATTTGTTTATTGTTGAACTTTTATTTAATGTAGTTAAGTGAACACTCGTTGTTTTTTATTTGTTTTTTGATTAAAGACGGAGCAAAAAAATTAATATTTTACCCTAATAACGTTACCTTAACTAAATACCTTAACTACTTGTTATTTATTTGTTTACTGTTAGATTTGTTTATTATTCGACTTTTCTTCAATGTAAGTGAATGTTTATTTATTCATTTATTTATTTATTTATTTATCTATCTGTATTTATTTTAAAGGTTAGTGACAGGGCTCAAAGTGACGTTAAATATTTGTTAATTATTGGTTTACTGTTAGATTTGTTTATTGTTCGACTTTTTCTTTCAATGTAAGTGGATGTTTATTTATTTGTTTATTTATTTATTTATTTGTATTTATTTATTGTAATGGTTAGTAACAGGGATCAAAATAATGTTAAATATTTGTTATTTATTTGTTTACTGTTAGATTTGTTTATTGTTTGACTTTTCTTCAATGTAAGTGAATGTTTATTTATTTTTTTATTTATTTGTATTTATTTATTTTAATGGTTAGTGACGGCGCTCAAAGTAACGTTAAATATTTCTCATTTATTCGTTTACTGTTAGATTTGTTTATTGTTCGACTTTTCTTCAGTGTAAGTGAATGTTTATTTATTTATTTGTATTTATTTCTTTTAAATGCTAGTAACAAGGCTCAAAGTAACGTTAAATATTTGCACTTTATTTGTTTACTGTTAGATTTGTGTATTGTTCGACTTTTCTTCGATGTAAGTGAATATTTATTTATTTATTTATTTATTTATTTATTTATTTATTTATTTATTTATCTATTTATCTATTTATTTATTTATTTATTTATTTATTTATTTTAAAGGTTAGTGACTGGGCTCAAAGTAATGTTAAATATTTGTTATTTATTTGTTTATTGTTAGATTTGTTTATTGTTCTACTGTTCTTCAATTGAATTGAATATTTATTTATTTATTTATTTGTATTTATTTATTTTAATGGTTAG